>CABHPH010017784.1:0-18292 GCA_902168325.1 Peromyscus nudipes | reverse complement strand
TGTGTGTGTGTGTGTGTGTGTGTGTGTGTGTGCTAAACTCAGCTGTTGTTGTGGGTCAAGGGTCATACATTCTAAAGCTAGCAACACCACCAATGGACACTGGAAGTCATTCTAGTGTCAAGTCATTTTTGAGAATCAGAGCTCCAGACTAGTTCAGAACAATTTCTTTTTAACAATCCATTTAATATGAATGAGATAAATAATCTTAGGAGTGTGATTCCTCACAGGCAAAGGCAGCCTCTGCTCTGGGGAATTTATGTTTAGGAGGTTGGAGAGTGACATCTCCAAAGACTCTGGACTTTGCAGATACCAAACACGATTCTTCCACAGCCTCACAACAAGCCAGGGACCAGAAGAAACACTAGTCCCAGCTTTCCCGATCATGACAAACAGCCACCACAGTGCTGTCTGTTTTTTCAGAAACCATTTGACCTTGAGTTTGGCGACGACAGAAGGAAAATGGAAAGTACCGGGGCAGCATTTTGTGAGGCGGTGCGAGCGGCGTGGGAAACTGTGTCTGTGGTTCCTGCCTGCTCAGCCTGACAAAAAAAGCGTGCGATCTGTTGTCAGGCTCCTTCCATTCAATGTGTCTCCTCCTAGAGAGAACTTGATTTCTGTGAGCCTTCCCTCCCTCCCACCCTAGTGACTCACACCAGCCCTGATGAATCTGTCACTTTCTCGAATATTCCTTGAGGCCAGAAAGCAGAAGAGAGAAGAGATTTAGAAGCTGAGCTACAAGTTGTGTATCGGCCTTAGTCCCCACCATGGACTCATTTCCAGCTCTGCACCAGTGAGATTGTTTTAGCAAACACAAAAACAAACAGGGAAACATCAATATGAGGCTCAGGTAGACCCCTGTCCCAGTCATTATCCCAGGAGCCTCCATGAATAGTAGGTAAGAAGCTTCTGCGTCTATGGATGAACAAAATTATAGTCTCTATTCCTTTGTTAACTTACATTAAAAGTGCTATTCTTTGGGGCTGGAGAGGTGGCTCAGAGTTTGAGAAAGCTTACTGCTTGTGTGGAGGACCTAGGTTCCATTCCCAGCATTCCCATGGTGGCTCACAAACGCCTGTAATTCAAATTTCAGGGGATAGGACCTCTGCTGCTGACTTCCTTGGGCCCCTGCATGCATGTGGTTCAGATACACACACTCAGGCATGCACACAGGAAGAATACATATATTCTTGGTGAACCAACGGGTTTTATGGGTGAGGGGTAACTTACAGGAGCAGAAATGACTCACGGACAGCTGCATCACCAAAGCCCACCCCAGTGTGGGTGATAGCTCCTGAAAGCTGGAGACCTGGAGCTCACTGTACAGCCTGGTATGAGAGTGTCTCCTTCAGAGGACTTAGCTGAACTGAGCCTCTTCCGGACATCAACAATCGACATGAATAGCAATCTGTAGTTTTCAAGCGCTATTCTTGGGGGCTAGGGTTTAGCTCAGTTGATAGAACGCTTGCTTAGTAGACTTAATGCCCAGCACCACATAGACTGGGTGTGGTGCTGCACAGCTGCAATCCCAGCACTTAGAAGGTGAAAGTGAGAGGATCCGAAGTTCAAGGTCATCCTCAGCTACATGGTAAGTTCCAGGCTAGCCTAGTATAGACAAGAGAACCTGTCTTTAAAACAAAAAACTATTCTTCCTCTTCCTCCTCCTCTTCTTCCTCCTCTTCTTCTCACCAGCCCTGATGAATCTGTCACTTTCTCAAATATTCCTTGAGGCCAGGTTTAGAAGCTGAGATACAAGTTGTGTATCGGCCTTAGTCCCCTACCATAGACTCATTTCTCCCTCCTCCTCCTCCTCCTCCTCCTCCTCCTCCTCCTCCTCCTCCTCCTCCTTCTTCTTAAGGTTTTTCAAGACAGGGTCTCTGGCTGTCCTGGAACTTGCTCTATAGACCTCCTGCCTCTGCTTTCTGAGTGCTGGGATTAAAGGCCTGTGCCACCACTACCCAGTTGAAAAATGTTATTCTTGATGCTCCTGGTTGTGTCTATTGAAACGAGGAGGGAGAAGGTCTCCGGTAAGCCAGGAGCGCCTCAAGGAAGTTCGAGTAAGGGTCTTCTCCTAATAGATGCTTATTTTTTTCTCTGCAGTGCTGCTGAAGTTGCAAAATATATCTGGAGAAAGACTGGACAGTTCCCCGGAGTGAAAGGCTATGCAGCTCTTGGCTGTGGTCAGAACAGGCCCCAGCAGCTTCCCAAGGATGTCCCGAGAGGCCTGAAGTGAAGGCTCTGTCATGGGGGATCAAGAACCTGAGCTGTAAAGCCAACAGCTACAATAACAACAGCAAACCTCTGCTCCGCAGCCAAGGAGCCACTAGTGAAGGGCAAAGGGGACCTGAACGAAAGGTTACAACAGCAAGGGCTGTCACAGACAGTCCTCGGAGCCCTTGGCCATTTCCCCTGAAGGACCAGAGGTCGGGGACTTTAAAGGCAAATTTTGACTTTTCAAAGTGAAACTGGGGCCCCGTGTGAACAGTATAGCATGGGAAGCTCCTCTCCGTGATGCAGATTGGAACATATGTTTCTTAAGTACCACTCCCTTTGGGGGCCATTTTCTTTTAAACCACCATAGCACGAGACCAGAAATGTCCATCCAGACTCTTACTACTTCCTCTCAAACTGCAAGAACATACTCTAACATCTTGCCTCATTTTTGTGATTCAGTAGACACTGCCGTTCCTCCAGTTACTTCACAGTCACAAAAATACTTCATATTTTGTGTGTTTATGGTGTATGTGTGGATGTACAGTGTGGGTGT
The DNA here is from genome assembly GCA_902168325.1 of Peromyscus nudipes. Lineage (NCBI taxonomy): Eukaryota > Metazoa > Chordata > Mammalia > Rodentia > Cricetidae > Peromyscus > Peromyscus nudipes. Next base: position 15,528 of record CABHPH010017784.1, on the reverse strand, counting down.
ATGTGTGTGTGTGGGGGATGTATGTATAATGTGTGTGTGTGTATGGGGTGTTTGTATGTGGTTTGTGTATATGGTGTGTGTGTGTGTGTGTGTGTGTGTGTGTGTGATGTATGCATGTGTATGTGTGGAATAGTAGTATCAGGGTGTACTTGTGGAAACAGGACAGCCTTGGGTGTTGATCTTTGCCTTCTTCCTTTTCTGATATAAGCCGGTCGCTGCTAACCTGGCTCGTGACCTTCCTGGCATAACAGTCACGTGCTGCCATGACTGGCTTCACACAGATTCTGGGGATCCATACACCTGGTCCTCATGTTGGAGGACAGCATACCCTTATCTACTGTACCATCTCCCTGGTACCCTCACTCACATTTTTATAGGTTTAAAATATACGTTAACTCAGGTACTCTACCTCAGCTGTCCTTCACAAATGCCCTTCAGTGAGGAAATGATTTGCATTTCATAGATGAGGAAACACATTCCAAAAAGGTTGGATGACCTATGGAGGCCACCTAGAATATAAGTGGAATGGCTGGTAGGCAAACGCGGGCTTTCTTATTCTTTTCCACCACATGAAACCCGACCAAAGCAGAAAGTTAGTACATGGTTGGGTCTTCCACTGACTGAGGTCTCCCTTTCCTGGCCCATCATGTCACAAGCTTCTGCAGACAGTTCCCCTGCACCTCAGTGAGAAGGAACACAGCTGGCATCCCACTTTCCACTGCCACCAGTGTGGAGGACAGTGTGAGCCTCCCATCCAGGACCAGCATGTCAGATAGGAAGAGCAGTCAGCTGGCATGGATCAGTCTCCAAGAGGGAAAACTGAGTCATCTGTTTGTCGCTGGTTTCCATTCTAAACCCCTCTCCGGCGATGGATGGCCAACTGCTCCAGACCTTTGGGTGACTCACTCACACTGGCAGCTTGTCCATGGTTTTGATTCAGATCCAGCAGACCCAGTTTCCTATGTCCTCCCAGTTCAGAAACTGTCACAGTGGACTTCGGTTACCACTGTGAGCATTCAAACAGAGGAAAAGATTGGGATGGCTTTACAAACTGTTCTCCGTGTGCTTTCAGTCCTGAAGATGGGGCCTACATGCAAATGTGTCCCGAACTATCTTTACTTATTTGATTTTTGCTTTGTCATTTTTTTTTTTAAAAGAGATTATCAAGTAGCCCGGGCTGGCCTCAAATTCACTAACAAAAAACAAAAACAAAAAAAATATGTAAATTAATATGAGGTTCAACTTGCAAAAAGGTAATATGTCTATTTTTCTTAAATGAAGGAGGACAAACAGGGTGTGGTGGTGCACGTCTTTAATCCCAGCACTAGGGAGGCAGAGGCAGGAGGATTTTTGAGTTTGAGGCCAGCCTGGTCTACAAAGCAAGTTCCAGGACAGTCAGGGCTACATAGAGAAACCCTGTCTAGAAAAAGCAATAGGTAAACAAAACTAAATAAAACAAACACAGGAGGCTGAGGCCCATAGTGATGGAAACACAGAGACACAGACGCTGGACAGTGAGGACCTCTCAGCATGGCACCTCCCTTCCCATCATACATAAGTCCTTCATGTCCCTGAATTTCCCAAGATGCAGCTTTGATCTGATTTGGGACCAGCCTATTGAGTAACTGTGACTCCTTCCTGTCAACTTCTCCCCTGAATCTTGGCCCCTCCAGTGGTGAGTAGTTTGGACATTATGCCAGTAATAATGGCCTTGAAAACATTGGCTCCAAGAGTGAATTTCAACCAGGAATAAATGTATCCAAGGGGTATATAAAGTTGTTTATTGAATAGATGTATTTATTGGACAAACACCAGGTTTAAATAAGACAGTGTAAGGCATGCTTACCATGAATAAACTTCCATGATGGCTTTGGTTGTCAAGGCCTTGAGGTGGGCAGGGTCCTTCAGTTGCTGGAATTTACAAGCCAGAGCACACCTATAAGTTTCATAGTACCCAGATCAGAATCAACCAGCTGTGAAGCATAGAATCTTGGGTAAGATGGCCAAGCTGTTCAATGAGGCCTTCTGGCCTGTCTATGTTTAATAGACTTTCCAGGTGACCCCCACATTGAGAAAGAGTCCAGAAGAAATTAGAAAGACAGGCCAGTCTTCCACCGGGGTGCTAGCATTTGCCTCTAGGCTTTCTGATGGTGTTCAGGTAACTAACTCATGGGCCTTCAGAAATACTACAAACTCATCACTTGGTTTATTTAAGAAATATAGCACTGACATTTATTACCTCATCAAATGGAACACCAAAACAAAGTATGAAGCTCTTGGAGGAGATTTGCTGAATCATATGACTCAGTTCTGCAATCTTTTTTTTGTTTGTTTGTTTTTCGAGACAGGGTTTCTCTGTGTAGCTTTGTGCCTTTTCTGGATCTCACTCTGTAGACTAGGCTGGCCTCGAACTCACAGAGATCCGCCTGGCTCTGCCTCCCAAGTGCTGGGATTAAAGGCGTGCGCCACCACTGCCCGGCCAGTTCTGCAATCTTCTATGTGAAATTTTTATTTTAATAGTTACCCACTTTTAAAAGAAAAAAAATTGGATTATTTGCTTGAGTGTTTTGCCTGCATGTTATGTTTGCACACCATGTGTGTGCCTGGCACCAGATCCCGTGGAACTAAAGTTATGAATAGTATGAGTCACCATGTGGGTGCTGGGAACCAAACCTGGGATCTCAGAAAGATCAACAAGGGATCCTAACCACTAAGCCATCTCTCCAGCCCCTAGTTATCTCTTTTTAATTAAGGAAAGACTATAAAAATATGAAGAATGTTCTATGAGAACAAAGTATTTATTTTCTCTATGATCTTAATGACAAGAATCTCCTTACCAAAAAGAAAAAGAAAAAAATAATTCCACAAGAGGTTAGGCCTGCCCTGGTTAAGTCAACAATTTGGTGGGCTCAAATGACAGGACTCCAGAAGTACGGTGTGACGTTGCCAGCCTGTTACTGACTCAGAACCACTTGACTGACTTGATGAACTGTCAGTGGCCATGCCAGGGAAGGACCACATCTTGTAGGGGAGGATCTAGTGAGTTTACCAGTTATAGAAACAGTTTTGAGAGATTTCTATGTGCCAGACAATTATGCTGAGTTCTCTGAAAGGAGTCAAGCATACTATTAACAGAATGTCTCAACTGCTTAGTCTTTTAAAACAGCGAGGTGTTTTAGGTGTGGTTTTCTTCACACACTTCCTAAACTGGAGCCTTCGGGGGAAGTTCCTAGGCAAAATTATAAAACTTCTCCTGTTAATCCACGAGAGCCAAGATAAAAACACAAACCCACTGTCAAGTCCTGGGAAGAGCCTTCCTTTTCTGAGAATGTTACTCTCGGAGAGGTTACATTATCATAAGTGTGTCTGCAATAAGAACATGTAGTAAGGACTCAGACAATGACCTAACAGTGATAGATAACAAGATATTATGTATGAGGAAATATATAGATGGAGAATAAATACAAGCTATGTAGCGGTTAGGGAAAGCATGGGCATATTCTACCATTTCTCACTGATGGGAGAAAAATAAAAAACAAGCTCTGCTGCTCAGTTTCTTCAGATGAAAATAAAGGCTTATTCTCAGGAAACCGGATTTTAGTTTAACAAGTATTGCTTTAACATTTTCCTAATTGTCATGTAAGTATTTGGAACCACATAAATAATATGAGGGAACAGAGTGGGGCCAGTGAAACGGCTCCATGGGTAGGAGCACTTGTTGTGCAAACCTGTCCAGACCTGAGTTTAATCCCTGGAACCCATGGAAAAGAAGAAGAGGAGGAGGAGTGACTCCCAGAGTTGTCCTCTGACCTCCACTGTGATGTACTGTGGCATGTACCAACCCCCAATCCTCCCTCAAACACACACACACACACACACACACACACACACACACACACACATACACACAAAAATACACACAGCACACACACAAATACACACAGCACACATACACAAATGAATGAATGAGTGGAAATTACAGTGCAATAAACTTCACAACATTTAACTTTTAATAGGCTGTGAATGTGTGTGAATATATATTACACCCACGTTTAAATGCTGAAAAGAAATCAAAGGTTTGCAGCGCGCCTGGCCAGAGGTTCTCTGAAGGACATGCTGTGGAATGCACTTTTCTTGGCAGTTGTTCTAGTGGACACAATTCAATTTTAAGCAGATTTCTTTAATCCTTGCCTGTAACTGGGTCAGAGCCGTCTGATTTCAAGCATTATTCAGGAGACACACGCTCAAGGATTACTGGAACAGTTATAACCACCTTTCTGTGGAAGTTACTTTTTTTTGGTTAGTGCTCAGAAAACCCAACTTACATGTTTCTGAAAAGTCACAAACATTTTCATTTTAGGGGAGGGGTAAACCGTGAGGCTGGTGGTCCTTAGATGGCAAACGTGCCAAAAATTCCACTGAGGAGTTTTTTTTTTTTTTCCTGATAGGCTGCTTAGGAGAAATGCTTAATTAGCTTGCTACAGTGCTTGTATCAGTTCAGGAAGTTTCGGATGGGTAACTTGAGGGCATGGTCTTGAGACTTCTCAGAGTTGAAAGGATGATACATTTTAAAGCATGTAGAAGACAGGCTGGAAAACGGCTCAGCAGTTACGCTAAGCAGTTGACCAGAGTTCAGTTCCCAGAATCCAAGGTAGGCAGCACACCACTGCCTTTAACTCCAGATCCGGACTCTGGCACTCTCTTCTGGCCTCTACTGGCACTCGAGCGTGTACACACACACACACACACACACACACACACACACACACAGAGAGAGAGAGAGAGAGAGACAGAGAGACAGAGAGAGAGAGACAGAGAGAGAGAGACAGAGACAGAGAGAGAGACAGAGACAGAGACAGAGAGAAAGAGATATATGCACATAAAACTTTTAAGTCTTTAAAATCAGGATACCTACACAAGACAATTAATTGTGTGGTTATGTCTCATCTGAGACTTATCAACAGGTGAGCAGTAACAACAGTGCCAGGAAATTGTGAGGTACTATGCATTAATTTAGGATCTCTTTGTATGCATAAGCAGCTTACTGCATTCTCATTTGTCCCACCAAATGCTATGCTCCAAAACTGGTTATATAAGAAAGCCCAGATTGGGTGTGTTGCCTTTAAACCTAACACTTGGGAGGCAGATGCAGGTGGATGTCTGTGAGATCAAGGTCAGCCTGGTCTACATAATAAGTTCCAGGATAGCCAGGGCTATAAAGAAAGACCCTTTCTTTATAGCCCTGATAAGGTATTACATAGCAAGCCTAAGTTGACAGGTGGACTCACTTGCAATGATAAAGGTATTACATAATTTTTAGAGAAGATATTCCCAAGCTAAAACATACAAAGGAATTAATGAATACTCTCCCTGTTTAGCCGTGAAGACCACCTGTTCTCCAGAGCTACACATCCCCAATGTTTTATTAACCCCTGCAGTGGCATACACTGGAGTCCCAGCTCCTGTGAGCCTGGGACAGGAATGTCACTTGAGCCCAGGAGTTTGAGACCAGTCTGGTTAACAAAGTGAGAATATTTTAAACGAAAGGCTGGAAATACACAAGCATGTCCCCTAATGACAGGGATGTGATCTAAGAAATAGAGCCATAGTTTGGTCATTGTGCAAACATCACAAAGTATACTTACACAACCTGATAAGGCTCTGATGTCACTAGTGACAGAATCATACAGAACCACCATCTTTGACCATCGATCCAAACATTACACAATGCATGACTGTGTACTTGTGTATAGTACGTTAAAGCAATAAACAACAGTAAAATTTACTGTTTGTCAAAGAATGGCTTACTTCTATGAAATTCCTTGATGAAAACTTGAACAAGTGTTTCCATCAGATAAATGTACCAATGTGAACTTGCTGAGTGAAAGACTAATGGTTTCAAGAGGCAGACATTGGTGAGTTAACTCAGAAAAGTTACACCACCTCAGGCCGACCGAATGCAGATGTGCCCTGAATCCCAAGATCTCAGACACCTCACTTGGTCTGTTTTTCAGCTGCACTCAGTCCACAGTGAGGGGACAACGTGTTATATGACTTGGGTGCTCGCCACAGGCGCCTGGCTAAGAAACTATAACATCTGCTAGGTCAGACTAAGGTTGAAGAATTGTGCCCTAAGGGAAACATTGCCATTTCCCATGGGTAGCTGCCCCGGGATTTACTTTCTTTCTCCATCGGTCTGGTCCTGTGGGCTGTGCTCTCTCACATTTGCAATAGGTCACGAAAATCTTTTCTATTACAGTTCCTCATCATTTACTAAATAAATCAAATCCTAAATAAATCTGTCAACACTGCCTACAGGTGTGTCCATATTCTCCTGAAATTACATGTTCCAATGTTATAATTATACTCCAAATGTAATTTTGACCAAGGGTGACTTCAACATCATTCCAATGGAGTCTGCTAGACATTGGAGAAAACCTGAATAGAATTAAATGCATTATTAATAAGGAGTTTTATCAGATAATATCTTAGCCCAAATAAGATAAGGCTGTGGTTCAGTGGTAGAGAGCACTAACCTGTAATATATGAGGCCCTGGATCCAATGACCAGCATTGCAAATAATAAATAAATAAAACTCAGATAAAAAAACTCCCTTTAACATGAAATGTAGTTTAAAACAGTATAGTAGAGATGTGCCTGGCTTGGTGGTACTCACCTTTAATTGCAATACTTGAGAGGCAGAGGCAGAGGCAGAGGCAGAGGGATCTGTTGTGGAATATTAGTTTAAGATGTATTACATTCATTTATGCTGTGGAATATTTAATGATGCAAAGATGTGTTGCATTCTTTTATGTTGCATTTGTTTAACTCTGTGAAGCTGTGTTACTTCACCTGTTTAAAACACCTGATTGGTCTAATAAAGAGCTGAACGGTCAATAGCTAGGGAGGAGAGGGACAGGCGGGGCTGCCAGGCAGAGAGAATAAATAGAAGAACAAGAAGAGGAGGAGTGAGAAAAGGAGAAGGAGAGGAAGATGCCAGGGGCCAGTTACCCAGCCACACAGCCAGCCATGAAGTCAGAAGGAAAGAAAGACATATAGAATAAAGACAGGAAAAAAGCCCAGAGGCAAAACATAGAAGAGATGGGATAATTTAAGTTAGAAAAACTGGTTAGAAATAAGCCACGCTAAGGCCAGGCATTCATAAGTAAGATAAGGTCTCTGTGTATTTATTTGGGAGCTGGGTGGTGGGCCCCCAAAGAGAAAAAAAAAACACAAACAAAAACAAAATAATAAAACCCCACCAATATGGATCTCTCAGTCTGAGGCTAGCCTGGTCTACAGAGCTAGTTCCAGGACAGTCAGAGCTACACAGAAAAACTCTGTCTGGAAAACAAATAATCAAACAAAAACAAACATTATGAATCATTGAGGAAAGAAGGGACATATTCAGTGGGTAACCAAAATTTGTAGCTAATACAACCCCACAACCACGTTATGGCAAACAGTTCAGGACTTTCTCTGGATTGAGCTTTACTTTGGGAAGCAAATTAGCATGATCTGCTAAATATTTATGCTCAAGTCAGGTGTGTACCTGAAATCCCAGCATCTGGGAGACCCAGGCTGCCTGGTAAAAGCATCTCTTTTTAAACAATTAGACTCACAGCTTGTGTTCCTTGAACAGTCATAGTTTTAAAAGAGGGGCCAAAGTGTCTGTGGATGGTCATGTTTTCTCACAAAGCCTGAAGCTCCTGATCAGGTTGGTCTAGCTGGTCAGTGAGCTCCAGGAATTCACCTGTCTTGGCCTCGCTGGCACTAGGATTCCAGGTGCATAGCTTCACCTGGCTTTTTATGTGGGTGGTAGGCACCAAACTCAGGTCTTCATGCTTGTATGGCAAGCACTGGACTGAATGTGTTAGCTTCCCAGGCCTCAAACTCTTTTTACTATTTGTGTGTATTAAAGTAACAGTATTTTTCTCCCTTTAAGATAATGTAGTCAATTACATGGAACAATTTTTCAAACTCTGTGGTAAGTTGAACTAAGCCAGTGAGAATTCAAATGAGCCCTTATCTCACTGGATAGCCATAAACTATACTATCCATTTTCTACTTTGTTTCTTTTCCAATAGGCAATGTCTTTATAAGTTTGTTATTGAGGTAAGGACTAGTTTATGAGATTTGGAAATATTCTTCTTTGGTCTCCTGGAAGAATCTGACTAAACTTATTTTATTTTGAGACAGGGTTTCTCAATGTAGCCCTGGCTGTCCTGGAACTCATTCTGTAGCCCAGGCTGGGCTAGAACTCTCGGAGATATGTGCTATCACCACCAGGCAGGTAATTTTATCTTTACAGTTTCAAAAATAGACTCAATTTTTACTAGTAGATGGGGACTCTGCAGATCTCCCACTTTTTTTTTTTTTTTTTTTCGAGACAGGGTTTCTCTGTGTAGCTTTGCGCCTTTCCTGGAACTCACTTGGTAGCCCAGGCTGGCCTCGAACTCAGAGATCCGCCTGCCTCTGCCTCCCGAGTGCTGGGATTAAAGGCGTGCACCACCAACGCCCGGCAGATCTCCCACTTTTAAAATGACTTAAGTTGTATAGGAGCAGGTGTTCGGGTGCAGTCCAGAGCAAGACAGAGATGAAGTCCTCTACAGCTTTCTACCTTACTTCAGAGTTTCTCACGGAACTGGAAGCTTGGCTCTGGGCTAGGCTGGCCAGCCAATGAACTCTCAAGGTGTGCCTGTCTCTCACCCCAGTGCTGGGGTTGGTTACAAGCAAGTGCAGCCATGCCTGGGTTTATACATGGGTACCAGGGATCTGAACTCAGGTCTTCAGGCTTGCAGAACAAGAGCTCTTATCCACCAAGCCATCTCCCTAGTTCATTTTCACTAATTTTGTCTGGATTTTTTTCATCCTTAATTTTGTTCTTGTTCAAATACTCAAACTGAGGTTGTTCATTGTATCATATTTCAAATGTTCAATTCTCTAGGAAGAGTTAGTTTTTCAATTCCAAATACTATTTTTCCTTTTAAAAATTAATTTTACTAATTTATCAATTTTCCTAGGCTTTTCAAAACTTAGCTTTATCGTTTTAAAGTTGGTGTTCTATTAACCAAATTCTACTCTTTATTTCCTTTTCTACTGTTCTCTTCTGCCATACTGGGCGTCTTGGGGTGCACATATGTGAGGCGAGCATTCCACCACTGAGACATTGAGCTGTCCGTTCCCTGATCCTTTCTAGTCTTTTGGCATCTAGAGATCAGTTTCTTAACCTTTCAAAACTCCTAATGTAGAATAATTATTCTGACTCAGCTGCAGTCCCCAACCTTTGGCAGTTTAGTATTTGGTTTAAAATACTGCTTATTTCTTCTTTCAGTCATGACTTAGAGGTGTGTTGTTTAATTTCTAAGCAGTTCAGGCAAATCTGAGGATTCTACTCATCTTTTGTTACTAATTTCCAGCACATTTCCCGAGGTTGGAGAGCGTATTTTGAATTATTTAAATCCTCTGACATGTTCGGAGGCTTTCTTTATGGCCTCTGTTTTCAGTCTTGTTGACTTTTTGATACAAGCGTCAATGGGACAGGAATGTACCATCTGGCCAGTGTCACCTGCATCTCAGGGGTACTACTTCTTGTCTCCCGAGCTGTGCTGCAGCGACCCTGTGACTTTGGGTTCACCCAGTTTTCTTCTCAGCCACCTTCTTTGCCATGTGCACTTAGAAACAAGTGTTGTTTAGATGGATGGAGCTATGATGATGTGACTTTTCAGTTGTAAATCTTCCCCTCAGTCGTGTTTTATTGGAAGTTTGGTTTTCACGACATAGTAGAGTCACATTGGTGTTTCAGTAGTTGTCACCCACATCTTTCTGTCCTTCTGTTTCCTGGGCAGCTTTATTTGGAAAGTCTCTTGTAAACAGGAAGTATGTTAGGTTTTTACCCCTCTCCAGTCCAACAATCTTAGTTTACTAAGTATTTACATAACTTGGATTCAATTACTCATTTGGGTGGGGTTTTCTCTACCATCCAACAATTTCTTTTCTCTTTGATCTTGCCTTCTTTTGGATTATCCAAGTAACCCCACCTAAATTAAAGTCCTCAAGTACTTAATTTTCTCCTACTTAACTTTTAAGATATTACAAGCGTTGATTAAATTTAATACAAACCATTACTTTCAATACTTCCTTGATGTTGACAGAACATTTTAATATTTAACTCCATCGTGGCTGTCATGTGTTTGAATTCAACATCAAACTCCAATGGTCACTTTATTTGTTTGTTTGTTTATAGAAGTCTCCGTTCTTTCCTGCTTTGCTGTATTTCTGCCTAGGATTATTTTCCTTAAGCCATTCATTTTAATTTTGCTGTCACTTCTTTTTTCCAAAGAGTTCTTGCCACATTGCCTGGCACTGGCCTTGAACTCTTCTGCTCAAGAGGTCCTCCTGGCTTAGGCGCATGCCTATCTGGGATTACCAGCAAGTGCCACTCATCTGGCATCATTTATGACACTTGAAGAGAACTACTACCCTCTGGGCTTCCAGGTCAAGTCTCCTTTTCTCTAATCTGCCCAATTTTCCATCATTAATTTTCCATCATTAATCACCAATTTTCCATCATTAATCCTAAAGATAGTGGCTTAGGCCCTTTTTGTCTCTTGGACTGCAGACCCTTTCCCTGATTATGAGCAAAGCCAAACATCCCCTTCACATCTTGTTCTCTCTATGCTTAAATCTCTAAAAGCTGTGCTAGCCTTGCTTCCCCAGCTGTTCTTGGGGAGAGAATGGAGGAGTTGGCTTGTTAACCTGTCATCTGGTGTGTTCTCTGGTTGAGTGTAACCTGCACAACTCACCATAACCCAGGAAAACTTAAGCATTTTAGGTGAAAACTTGCAATAAATTTTTATATGCACACACTGAAAATGACCTTAGAGTTGGGATATGCCTTTACTTCAGTATCCTAGCAACCAGAAAGAAAAATCTCTAAGTATGATTGGTAGCTGCCTTTGCTTTAAAAAGATCAAGTTTTAGGAATGAGGTAGTTTATAACAAAGACATCTGAGTTTACCTTTTGCTAGTTATATACTTAACCTCTGTGTTGTCTATTTGCTTGTGTGAAAAGGCAGTTAAACCTGTCTCAAAACTATTAAATAAGCCGGGCTGTGGTGGCGCATGCCTTTAATCCCAGCACTCGGGAGGCAGAGCCAGGCAGATCTCTGGTCTACAGAGTGAGTTCCAGGATAGGCACCAAAACTACACAGAGAAACCCTGTCTCGAAAAACCAAAACCAAACCAAACCAAACCAAACCAACAAAACAAACCAACAAACCAACCAACCAACCAACCAACCAACAAACAAACAAAGTGGACTTTTTTTTTTTTTTTAAAGAGTGCAATAGAAATGAGGACTTACCAGAGAGCAACTATAACAGGCTCTATGCCATTGATTCTCAACCTGTGGGTCACTACCCCTTCAGCAATGCCCCCCCCCAAATTTGCACTTCTTAACAGTAGCAAAATTATTTATGAAGTAGCAATGAAAATAATTTTATGGTTTGTGGTCACAACATGAGGAACTGTATTAAAGGGTTTTGACATTAGGAAGGTTGAGAATCACTGTGTGCCTACACCTATGAGTAAGCCCTTACTGTACAGTAAGGCCCAGCCTGCTTGCTCTCTACAGCTCAGAGCCACATTCACTTACCAACCAACTAGACAGCAGGCGGCTTCAAGTCTAGTGAGGCTGTTATGGTTTGGACCTAGTGTCTCCTGAAGGTGGAGTGGTGAAGGCTTGCTCTCAGTGCGGCCTTGTTCAGAGGTGCCTGGATCACGGCGGCTTTCATCCACTGACAGATCTATAGCTAAATGGACTACTACAAAGTGATGGAAAACAGGAGGAGGGGCCTGGTTGGAGGTAGTGGGTCACACGAGGTGCACCATTGAAAGGTTAGTCTATTGTCCTCCTCCCTGACTGCCAGAGGCCAGCAGCTGCCTCTGCTACATACTCCCCTGTTGTGAAAATGTCTCAGCTCAGACCCAACACCATGGAGCCAGGCAACCACCAACTGAAACCCATGACGCCATGAGCTCAAACCAACCTTGCCGCCTTCGTCTGTCTCAGGCATTTTGTCACTGTAAAAAAGGTACCATCTACCCTTCTTTTTTACCAAGGAAGACTTAAAGCACCCTGTAACAAGTGCACAGGAACACAGCCAGAAAGCTGAGGCGGGTTTTCGTTGAGGTACTGTTACTGCTCATAAGCTATTTATGTGAAATGCCAAAGAAGAACCCTAAAAGAAAATCTCTAACTTGGAAACATGCCTAATTAAATCTTCTACACTAATTTTTTGAAATGTTAATTTTATACTGGCAAAGTAATTACATGGGTTGTGTAGACAAACCACATACGGCTTTCACTTAAAAGCTTTCTGCAGTCAATATTCAGTAACTGCTCATTTTAAAAAGATTGCAAACTGCTTTCTTCCCTTCCTTTGGGCCTACAGTTCTGAGTTCTAAGGGTTGACATTAGGGGGTCACAGATTCAGTGTGGTCTGGAAAGATGTGGTAGAAATCAGATCTTTGAGTTTGGTTTTGAGATAGGGTCTCACTGTACAGCCCTGCCTGGCCTGGAACTCTCTTGGTAGCCCAGGCTGGCCTTGAACTCAGAGAGCTCCACCTGTCTCTGCCTCCCAAGTGCTGGGATTGAAGGTTTGCACCACCACCACCCAGCAAGATCAGAGTTCTGAATGGCTTGGGATAAGTGTAGTCAGAGCCAGTGCGGCTGTGCCTGAGGACCCATCTAGCAGAGATGAGATGCCTAGTGGGGAGGGATTGTCAAGTATGGAAAGGATGGACTACATTAAGTGCTCAGAACTTAAATTTCATCTAAAGGAGCATGAGCTTCTTGGAAAATGCCTAATTCTTGATCTGAGATATGGAAAAGGCCAGGTGACTTTCTAACAATTAACATACCCCCCTAAATAAATCCTCAAGTCAGGTGGCTGTATCAAAGGCACACACAAGTCACCTTGAGAAGACTCCCACAAATCAGTTTTGGGGACTTTCAGCACTAAAATAAAGGACAACACATCGTAATGTACTCTGTGAAGGAGGAATCTAGGAGTCTCTACTGACGGATATGGACAAAGGGAGTTCTTCCTTACAGCAAAGTCCTGAAGCCATCAACTCGCCATCTGGTGACTGACTTAGACGAGGATTGCCAATGGACTCAAAACTAGCTGTTGGCAATCAGTGAAACACAGTTTTTAGGAATCTCCTCGCAAACTGCCTGCACTTTAACACTTCCATCTTTTATTGTGTGCCGACACCTGCATGTCATGGCGTATGGTGGGGGTCAGAGGACAGCTGTGTGGAATGCTTCTCTCCTTCCACTTTTACGTGGGTCCCAGGATTGAACACAGATCATCAGCTGTGCACTGCAAGAGCTTTCACTTACTGAACCCCAAAGTACTTCTTAATACTAGCTTTACAAAGGAAAAGCTCCCTGGATTTTATCCTCATCAAATGACCGAAGACAATAGTTCCAGGACAAATAGATACGACTCATCTCCTGGTATAGCAAAAATGCAGAACCATTCCTGTAATATTTTTGACAAAATGTGTGTCCTGACTCCACCTGTGAAAAAACAGCACATGAACCCAAACTGATACTTAAATAATTTGGTCGGTGCCCCTTAAGTATCAAGGTCACGAGGTCAAATACCAAAGAACTATTCCAGATTGGAGGAGACCAAAGAAAGAGGACAACTAAATGCACCATGTGACCTAGGACTGGGTGAAAGGCACAGACAGGAACATTAATGGGGGCAACCAATGAAACTTGATCTATAGAGTAGATGTCACTATTATGACAATGTTAACCTCCTGAATTTAATGGGGTACTACAGTCACATACAAGTAGAGGTTTCCAATTCATATAATAGAGAACTCTGTGTAAATGTCTTGGTATGAGCTAAAATTTTCTCCTCTGGACATCTTCCATTAGATTTTAGAGTCTTCAATTTTTATTCTATTGAAGAAATGAAGCCCTAAAAACTTTCATTTCTGTTAGTTGCTGCTTTACAAGAATTCAACTGACTTTTGTACACTGATTGTGAATGTAAGAACTCTGCTAGACTGTGGATCTTAACTGACTCATCTATACATCCAATAACATCAATGCACAAAAATTATCTCCTATTTTTAGGACAGGGAAAAAACAGAATTACATGAAGCATAACTTACTTAAAAATACATGGCAGTTCAAATTTGAAGGGATGTGTAGTTATATAAATGCTACAACACAGTGATGGCTGGGGATAGTGTTGTCACGGTCCATCTCAAGTCCAAAGGGAGTGAAGTGCAAGTCAATCTGCTCGTGAGATCACTAGGCCAATCCCCTCCGGGACCATAGTATCTCCACAGCAAAAGAATTAGCTTGCCTATGCTATATCAAAGTCATTTAAAATAATCACAAGTTCTGCTAAGCCCGTTTAGGAAAGTATGATCAATTTTCCATAACTGCTTGCCAGTTCCATATTTCCATAAAGCTTTCTGGTGGTCTGAAAGCTCTTTTCCTGGACTCCTAGCTTCTGCCCTTTCCCCTTGCTCACATCGATTTCCTTCGTCATAAAGTAACTCCCCAGTGGGTGGCTGCCTCTGTATTGGGTGGCAGGCACAGTACATACTGCGGGCACCCCTTCCTCCGAGAAGCCTGCTTACTGCTCCCAGGAAAACAGAATGGGCTGGACAAGCCCTAAAGGTAGCGCCAAAGGGGAACTGTAACTTATGAAGTGGGCAGAGAGGCAGCTTTATGCCACCATATATTCATTAGTGACCAGGCTGTCTCCACATAACCCAACTGGAGTTAACGGTACATTTTACAAGTCTTAGTGTGGGATGGTGAAGAAGTTGTGGAGATGGCTAGCTATGCACACCTGCATAACAATGTGAACAGGCTTACTGTTCCTGAACCACACATAACAATGATTCACATGGTGATCTTTAGGTGTATTTCACAGTAAGAATTTCTAGAGGGGTATTTGTTATTGTTATTGTTAATACTCTCTGATAATACTGAGTGCTCTCACAGTCGCTAAGAGCGCCAAACATCAAAATAGGACAGCCCTTTTGTTGTAGGTTTAATTCTGCTGTGACCTCTGTGGGACTTGGAAGTGTGTCACCTGAGTCTCTATTGCCATCAGTGGCAGGGGAATAACAGCATGCTCACCTGCCCATTACAGGTTGCTATGAAAATTTATATAGAAACTTATAAAGAAACTTGCAGCATATAGAAGGAGCTCAATAAATGTTGGCTGATTTCATTTTCATTTTAGGTTTTCACAGCAATAGGGTGTGCAATAAGGAATGAAAACCAAGTTTCATCATGAAAATGCTGGTTACTCATTTCTCCCTGGTTCAGAATGGCACAGACTCCAACACACCTTGTCACAAAACACTCCATGTTGTAGTTACGGGATGCATGACCCAAGTGCTGACCCCTAAGTCAATGGTTAATAGCATCAAAGATCACAACGTCAGCGCAGTCCTGCCAGACAAGTCATGAGACCCTGAAAT
>CABHPH010017781.1:0-14168 GCA_902168325.1 Peromyscus nudipes | reverse complement strand
TCTCTCTCTCTCTCTCTCTCTCTGTGTGTGTGTGTGTGTGTGTGTATGTGTGTGTCATTACAACTAGAAACTTCAGGTACAAATTTAGTTGTGAGTGCTATATTACTTATTTACTTTTTTTAGTTTATGTTGGAGATTGTAATTTAATTACAACATTTCTCCCTTCCTCTTCCTCCCTGAAGACCCTCACATGGTACCATAGAAGACAGATTGAAAGCTTCAGACAAAACATAAATGAGGTCTTCTATTGTTGATATCCAGCTTTAATCCATAGTGTTCAGAGAGGATGTGAGGTGTTATTGCAATTTTCTGTTGACACTTGCTTCATGTCCAATTTTGTGTTTAATTCTGTAGAAAATGACATGAGGTGCTGAGATGAATAATCTATTTATGGGCTGGAAGCTGGTATTGAAGTCTCCCACTATCAGTGTGTGACAGTCAATATGTGATTGAACCTGTAATAGTATTTCTTTGATGAAAGTGCCCCTGTGTTCAGTGAATAAATGTAAAGAAATACCGTGTCTTATTTGTGGATCTTCCCCTTGATGGTTATGTAGTATCCTTTCCTATCTTTTCTAAGTAGTTTTTGTTTGGTCTATTTTGTCAGATATTAAAATGGCTACACAATCTTGCTTCTTAGGTTCATTTCCTTAAAATATCTTTTTCCATCCTTTTATGTGATATCTATCCTTGATGTTAAGGTGTGTTTCTTGGATGCAGCAGTATGGATCTTGTTTTTACATCTATTAGTCTGTGTCTTTTTATTGGGTAATTGAGATCATTGGTGTTAGGAGATATCAATGAACAGTGTTTGTTCATTCCTGTTTATTTTGTTGTAGTAGTGTGTGTGTGTGTGTGCGTGTGTGTGTGTGTGTGTGTGTGTGCGTGTGTGTGTGTGTGTGTGTCCTTTTTTGATTTGCTGGTCTGGGATTATTTATAAACTGTATTTTCTTGGGTGTGATCAACCTCTTTAGGTTGGAATTTTCCTTCTAGCACCTTTTGTAGGGCTGGATTTGTAGATAGATATTCCTTAAATTGGTTTTAACATAGAATATCCTATTTACTTTACCTATTGTGATTGAAAGATTTTCTGGGTACAGTAGTCTGGGCTGGTATCTGTGGTCTTTTAAAGAGTCTGTAGTACAACTGTTCAGGCTCTTCAGCTTTTAGAATCTCTGTTGAGGAGTTGGGCATTAGTCTAATAGGTCTACCTTCATAAGTTACTTGGTCTTTATCTCTTTCAGCTTTTAATAGTTTTTGTTCTGTTTATTTAGTGTTTTGATTATTATGTGCTGTAGGGATTATCTTCTTTGGTCCAGTCTGCTTGATGTTCTGTATGCTTCTTGTCTTTGATAGGCATCTTCTTCTTTAGTTTAGGGAAACTTTCTTCTATGATCTTATTGAAAATATTTTCTATGCCTTTGACCTGTGATTCTTCTCCTTCCTCTATTCCTACTGTTCCTAGATTTTGTCTTTGCAGAGTGCCCCAGATTTTGTTTTTGTTTTTTGCTTATTTGATTATTGTGTGTGTGTGTGTGTGTGTGTGTATTGTTTTTAGACTCAACATTTTGTTTGACTGAGGTGTCCATTTCCCCAATGGGATCTTCAATGCCTAAGATTCTCTTATGGTGATATTCTATTTGTGCTGAAATGTTATTTTATTTGTATGTTAATAAAGTTGCCTGGAGATCAGAGCTAAGAGCAAGCTATTTAGCAGAAGTCCAGCAGTGGTGGCACATGCCCTTAATCTGATCACATAGTAGGCAGAATCTCTGTGTGTTCAAGGACACAGCCAAGCAGTGACCTGAACCTTTAATCTCAGTATGAACCATAGAGACCTGGAGGTCTGTATAGACAGGCAGTGATGAGGAAGTCATGTGGTTGGGTTTAGAACCAATGAGAAGGCAGAACAGAAAAGCAATACAAAGACAGGACACCGGAAGAAGGTCTCTTACTCAGGGGAAGGACAGCAGCGAGGGGTAAGATAAGGTGGTCTTAGCTCTTGGCTACTGCTCGATCTCTGAGCTTTTAACTCTTTATTTGGCTCTGTGTTTCTTCTTTAAAAAGACCATTTAGAATTTCATCTACATTCTCTCTTCTATCTCTTATATTTTGTTGGTAGGACATATCTAAGGTTACTGTTAGAGTTCCCAAATTTTTCTTTTCCAGATTTTCCTCATTTTGAATTATCTTTGTTGATTCTGTTTCCACTTTCAGATTTTGGAATATTTTATTCATTTTCTTCCACTCTTTTTTGTTTTCATGGATTTCTTTAAGGCATTTATTTATTTTTCTTTAAGGACCTTTAACTTCTTCATAAAGGCTGTTTTATGGCCTTTTTCTTGTACTTCAGCTGTGTTGCAGTATTCAGGGCCTGCTGTGGTAAGGTTTATGAGCTCTAGTGGAGACATATTTGTAGCTGGAGTTTTCTCCAGTTCCGCCCAGGACTACAGAGCAATAACCACAGCACATAATTTTCTGGTTATTACTTATTTTGTTTTTATACAGGCATCTAGGGACCTGAGTTTGGGAGATTACAATTCTAGGTGCTGATATCTGGTCTTGTCTTAGTTGGGTGGATGCTTTTTCCTTGGTTTCTGTTGCCCTTTCTTGTTCTTAGGAGAGTGTCATGGCTGTATGTTGCATAATAGGAAATTATGGGATCCTGATAGGTGTGGCCACTGGGAGTTCCAGATAAAATGTGTTTCTGTCTATTGGGAACTGACCCTTGTAATGGCAATGGAATAAGAGTGATTGAGGGATTTTCTAGGAGGAAGGAAAGCAGAGTGTTCCACCAGTATATGCTTAGTCCCATGGGAATGGGGGTAGAAAGTCAGGGGAGACTGCAGAAGATGGTCTGTTAAAGAGCTGGGTATAAGACTGGGAGACAGATTGGAGGAGCTGAGATAGAGGTGAAGATCTGCAGTTACCCTACCTGCTTTGCTGGCTCGAATGCACCCTTAGTTCTCTGGGAATGCCTACCAGAGTTGGCATCTGGGACTAAAGTAATGAGTTGGAGGAAAGAAGTTAGTAGGGAAATACTTATGTGATCCACTGAATGTGGGGTAGGGGACAGAAGGAAGCCTCAGCATGTGGTCTACTGCAGAGCTAGAGATGCAACTGGGGGATTGGATTGGGGGAGAAGAGGATAGGTGAAGATCTTTAGTTATCCTACGTGTTTCCTATGGGAACAATCCCTAAACAGCCAAGGATATTTCCAAGATTATATAAACTCTTTATAAACTGACAGCAAGGCCCCATTGCTGAAGACAACACCAATACTCCTCATTTAACACAGAAAAGGCCATCTGGTGCTTCTATAGAGCCTTCTCTCCTATATTCTAGCATGTTTGGTACAGGAAGGTACCCTGCATGCTACCAAAAGAGAAATATAAACACCATACTAGCCACAAATCCTTTGGTTTACAATGGCTTCCTGTCTGCAAGATATGTTTATGCCATGGTGGCAGGAAGCTCTTGGGAGTAATTAACTAACATCTGATTTGACTGAAGCCCACTTCTCAAGATGAAACCAATACCTGACACAGCATTGGTGACAAGAAACACGAGACTACATAGCCCAGGGACTTAGGGTAAAACAAAATACTACTTTTCTAAAATGACGTTCTACTGTACTCAAATCAGTGCCTTGCTCAGTTATCATCCAAGAAGCTTTCTCCTGCAGCAAATGGGAATAAATGTATAGATTCACAGCCAGGCATTATGCAGAGACTGAGAGAACACTTGGCCCTAATGTCATATCTCTATCAATTCCCTCACCTCGTGGATTAGGGATCTATGGAAGAGGAGGTAGAAACAGTATGAGAGGCAGAAGGGATGGAGGACACCAAGGAAAAAAGGCCCTCTAAATCAACAGGATGAAAGCTCATATGAACTCAGAGAGACTGAGGCAGCATGCACAGGGCCTGCACAGGTCTGCTCCAAGTCCTTTGCATATGTAATATTGCTTATAGTTTGGTGGGTTATTATTATTTTTTATTTCTGAGTATGTGAACAGGTAGATCTCTTGTATATATGCCTTCTCTTGGGTTCTTTTGCTTCTGTTTGTTTTGTCCAATTCTTATGGGTTTTAAAAAATATTTATTTATTTATTTACATCCAATCACAGCTTCCCTTCCCTCCTGCCAGTCCTTCTCTCAAACATGCCTCCCATTTCTCTCCCCCTCCATTTCTTTCTTTCTTTTTTTTGTTGTTTTTTTTTGTTTTTGTTTTTGTTTTTGTTTTTTTGGTTTTTCAAGACAGGGTTTCTCTGTGTAGCTTTGCACCTTTCCTGGAACTTGCTCTGTAGACCAGGCTGGCCTTGAACTCATAGAGATCTGCCTGCTTCTGCCTCCTGAGTGCTGGGATTAAAGGTGTGTGCCACCACCATCCAGCTTCCCCCTCCATTTCTATTCAGAAAAGAGCAGGCCTCACATGGATGTCAACAAAATATGGTATATCAAGTTGCAGTAAGACTAAGCACCTCCCCTTGTGTTAAGGCTTGTCAAGGAAACTCAGTACAAAGAATAGAGTCCAAAAGCCCCAAAAGAGGCAAAGACAGCCCCTGCTCCCATTATGAAGAGTTCCACAAGAAGAACAATCAACACAACTATCACATATATTCATAGTGCCTAGGTCAACCCAATGCAGGATCTCTGGTTCTTGGTTCAGTCTCTGTAAGTCCCTATGAGCCAAGGTTAGTTGATTCTGTGGGTTTTCTTGTGATGTCCTTGACCCCCCTGGCTCCTACAATCTCTCCTCCCTTTCATCAGCATGATTCCCTGATCTTGGCTTAATGTTTGACTCTCTGGATCTGTTTCCATCAGTTGCTGGATGAAGCCTCTCTGATGACATTTGTGCTTGGCACCACACTATGAGTATAGCAGAATATCATGAGGCATCATTACATTGACATTTTTTTTCCAGTTGTGTTTGGTTCTATCCTAGGTCTCTGGGCCATCCAGCCTCTGGGTCCTGGTGTTCCAGGCAGTGCACTAGTAGGCTCATTTATGTGCTACCCTCATCTCAGCACATTTTATAGGCAGGAGAGACTATAGTTAGAAGCTTATGTGGCTGAGTGTCACAGTGCCTTGACTGGAAGTCTTATCTGGTCATAGGAGATGGCCAGCTCAGGCTATGCATCCCTTATTGCTAGGAGTCTTACCTGTGGTCATCCTCATAGATTCTTGGGACTTTCCCTTTCACTAAGTTTTGACCTCACCCTGAAATCTCCTTCCCCTCCCTGCCAGTTTTCCCAGTACTGTCTTTCAGTGTTCTCTCCCTCCATAGCCCCCCCCCACCTAATCCCTCATGTTCCCATTTCCTCTCACTCCCAGTCCATGCACAAAATCTGTTCAATTTTCCCTTCCTGGGGATATCTGACCATGTCCCTTCAGCCTTCCTTGTTACTTAGCCTCTCTGGGCCTGTGGATTATATTACAGTTAACTGTTAATTTATAGCTAATATCCATTTATAAGTGAGTACATTCTGTGTTTCTCTTCTTAGGTCTGGATGACCTCAATCAGGTTGATTTTTTCTCTAGTTTCATCCATTAGCCTGTAAATTTCATGACGTCATTTTTTTTAACAGCTGAGTAATACTCAATTGTGCACATGTACCACATTCTTTTTATCCTGTTTTTGGTTGAAGGACTTCAATGGTGTTTCCATGTTCTGGCTATTACATATAAAGCTGCTATGAACACAATTGAGCAAGTATCCCTGTGGTATGATTGAATATTCTATGGGTTTATGCTCAAGAGTGGTATAGCTGTATCTTAGGGTAGATCAATTCCTAGTTTTCTGAGAAACTGCCACGCTGATATCCAAAATGGCTATACAAGTTTGTACTCCCACCAGCAATAGAGGAGTGTTCCCCTTGTTCCACATCCTTTCCAGCATGAGCTGTCACAACTGTTTTTGAACTTAGTCATTCTGACAGGAGTAAGTTAGAACCTCAGAGTCATTTTGATTTCCCTGATGACTAAGGATTTTGAACATTTCTTTAATTGTTTCTCAGCCATTTGAAATTCTTCTGTTGAGAATTATCTGTTTAGATCTCTACCACATTTTTAATTGGATTGTTTGGTTTACATGATGCCTAATTTCTTGAGTTCTTTATATATTTTGGAGATCAGCCCTCTGTCAGATGTGGAGTTGGTGAAGATCTTTTCCATTATGTTGGCTGCTGTATTGTCCTATTGATGGTGTCCTTTTCATTACAGAAGCTTTTCAGTTTCATGAGTTTTCACTTATTAATTATCATTCTTAGTGTCTGTGCTATTGGTGTTCTATTCAGTAAGTTGTCTCCTGCACAAATGCATTCAACGTTATTTCCTACTTTCTCTTCTATCAAGTCCAATGTATCTGGATTTATGTTGAGTCTAGCAAGCCAAAAAATATATTATAGAGATTCAGTGGTATATAATAAGCTATGCTTTGATCAACCAAGGAGTCCTTGAAGAGGAAGCCATTTATCAAGGAATGTTTAATATTATTTAGCATACATATAAATATGATTTGGTATACATTATAGAATTTGACCATTATTAAGATGATCAAACTTTAACTTGTATCTCAATAATTATCTTTAATAGTTTATAATTTAAGTACAATTGAACCTTAATAGTTTACAGTTAAGCTGATCAATTAATCAATAAATTGTATTTCTTAATTATCTTTAATAGTATATAATTAAAGTAAACTTATTCTGAACAGTTTATAAGTTAGTTGTCCTTATAAACTTAGAACTTTAAATTTTATACCTGCAGATTTAGCCTTAAAAATACTAAGTTTGTGCTCAAATTAATTTAATAGAGAAACAAGAGCTCTTATACACAAATATAGCATATAAGGAGAGTAACATTTTAATAAATCATTTATGGTGTGTCATGAATTAAGATAAGCAAGGTTAAAAACCCAAACTAAAACAGAGAAGGATTTCTTTCCTTTTCTTTTCTTTACTTTTTTTTTTTTTCGTAGCAGCTGTGGCTAGTTTGTTCAGTCTGTAATCAAGCCAGGTAGGTGCCAGGAATGGAGATGTTGAGCTGAAGCACATGCAGCAGAGAATTAGATTCAAAGAGAAAAAAGAAGGCAGATATTAAAAAAAGAAGTAAGCATTTATTTAAGTAGGATTTCCCAATTCCCCAGATGTCTCTGCAGTTCAGGAAACCTGTAGGATTTCCAGATCATGGTAGAGCATCCCCTTACCACAGGTCTGGTTTTGAATATGTTAACTGGAAATTCTTGTAGTTGGCCAAGGTTTTTGTAAATGTCCAAGAACTTTGTAACTACAGTCAACTCAGAAAGAGGAAAAGGGAGAGAAAGACAGTTTTTTTAATACAGTGATAGAAGATGGCTGAAGAAAGTTTAAATTGCCATTAGTTTTAAACTGACTTTGGCAGAGAGGCTTGTATTGTTATTTAAATGAAGGCTGCTTTGGCCAGTAGCACTTAGTCCTAAGTGCCCTACAACTTGAGATTAATAGATAGAGTCAATGTTCCTCATTCCTCAGCCTGAGCCACACTCTACAAAAGATCTGCCTTACCATCTACAGAAACTCTGCCTTCTTCTCTTCTCTCAGGCTACATGGCTTTCTCTCACCCAGAAATTCTACTCCAGTCTTTACTCTACCTGGTTATGCAGAAAAACCCTATTGTCCTAAGTCAATAGCTCTGTAATGCTACTAGGCCTGAAAGCAAGGGATGGTCTGAGCTTCATTTGCCCAAGAAACAAAACTATGCATCTATAGTCTGCTTTTTTCCTAGGCTCTGCAGAGGTGTTACCTAGTAGATCAGCGTTAGGTCTGAGAAGCTTAACTGTTTGCCATATGGCCTAATAGTATATGAACACACAAGAATTTCTTAGCAGAAGACAGCTGATATATATTAAAAGCTAAATAACACCAAATATTCCTTGATAAATGGCTTCCTCTTGAAGGACTCCTTGGTCAATCATGGTATAGCTTATTGCATATAGCTGAATCTCTATAATATATTCTTGCAGCCCATTGCAGTTGAGGACTTTAATCCACTTGGACTTGAGTTTTGTGCAGGGTGATAAATATGAATTGATTTGCATTCTTCCACATGCTGACATCCAGTTAGACCAGCATCACTTGTTGAAGATGCTTTCTTTTTCCATAGTATAATTTTGGCTTCCTTGTCAAAAATCAGGTGTCCAAAGGTGTGTGGATTTATGTCTGGGTCTTTGATAGGATTCCATTGATCTGTCCATATTTATGCCAATACCATGTGGTTTTTATTACTATAGTTCTGTAGTATAGCTTGAAGTCAGGGATGATGATGCCTCTGGAAGTTCTTTTATTGTACAGGATTGTTTTAGCTATCCTGGGTTTTTTTTGTTTTTCATATGAAGTTAAGTAGTGTTCTTTCAAGATTTATAAAGAATTGTGTTGGGATTTTAATAGGAATTGCATTGAATCTGTAGATTGCTTTTGGTAAGATGGCCATTTTTACCACATTAATCCTATAGATCCATGAGCATGAGAGATCTTTCCATCTTCTAATATCTTCTCCAATTTCTTTCTTCAGAGATCTGAAGTTTTTGTCATGCATGTCTTTCACTTGCTTGATTAGAGTTACACTAGGCACTAGACTAAAGATGACATAATTTGAATGAAGAGCTAGAGTAGAAGATCAATAGTGGATGATTCCACTTTTAGAAAAGAATAATCAATGTCATCAGAACCATTAAATGAATGTCATAAATGGTGTACATTGACAATCTCATTTGAAGAACAAAAAAACTAAAGTGTGCTAAACTGGGTTGTTTTGGACTGAGCCACATGAGTGCAAATTCTATGAATGTAAGAGTTAGTTCAGAGGAAGCCAGGATGAAGCTGCCCAGGAGGCAGATTCTGTAGTCTTAGACTATCCAATAAATTTGGATGGTATCTGAAATACTTGACTTATGAGGAAAATCACAGAGAACTCTCTTTACCTTTAATTGTCAATTTTGTACAGTCAAGAGTCATTTGTGAGGAGAGTCTCAAAACTGAAGAATTGGCTTTCAGCCATTCTGTGAGGAATTGTCTTGATGCTCTACAGACTGAGTTATCTGGGCCTACAGAAATTGTCTTGAATATTAATTGATGTAGGAGGGCTAAACACACAGTGGGCAATCCATCACTAAGCAGGGAGAATTGAATAAGAAAACTAGCTGAGTATAAATCAGTGACACACAGTATCCTCACTGTTCCTACTGGGCTTTACTTACTTCAAAGAAAATTCCTTGGTCAAAGGAAATACTCTGTGAAATAGCAGACCACCCTATCTTCAAGTTCCTGTCTTGACTTCCTCCAGTGATGGACTGAAGACTGGAATTAAAAGTCCAGCAAGCTACTCCTCCCCTAGTTCCTTTTGGTTGTTTCATAACAGCAACAGAAATGTAACTGAAACAGAGACTAAGTTAGATGATCAAGAGTTCCATTATCTTCCAACACATCATATCATTTTATTCTATGTTAAGCTAGAATAATTTCCTAGCAGTTTTATAAAGTTGAGTTTTATTTATAAACTCAGACACAAGCTCATCATAAGTTATAAAATAATAGGGTAACAAGACAATTCTGAAGTATGGCTTCTGAAAACCAGATTACTGCCAGGAGAAATGCAACCCTCAGGTCATTCACAGTATGTGTGCTTCACTTTTCAATTAATCATGTCAATAATTTATCCTGAATGATTCATTTAATAACTATATTTAATAAGGATATTTTCTTCGGGGATATTTAACTTTGTTTGAATTTTTCAAACAAATACTGCTCATATTGAACACTTAAGAGTGATGTCTAAGTATTCATCAAGGCCAGACTAGGCACTTTCTAACATATATGGAGTGAAATATTTATGAGTGGGTGGCAAACTGATTAAGTTGTATTCAGAAAGCAATCCTGTAACTTCACCTTTTGCTTTTCTTCCATTCCTATTCCTAGTCCATCACTGTCTGTGATGTGTTTAATATATGACAATATATGGGGCCTCTCTGGGCATCACTTGAAATTCCCGTGGCTATATGTCTTTCTACAATCCTTGTTGTGTTGACCCATCTCGTAAAGACATCTTCATCCTCACACAGATATAATTTGATTGTGTCTGACCAAATCAAACTTTCCCCTGTTCTAAGTTATTCAGTACTGTGCAACATAATGCTCTTTGTGCCTTGCTTTGTCCAGGAAATTGTTTTACAAGCAGGATTTGACCCCACTTTGAATACAAGTGTAGAGGGTGTATAACACTGTACCTTGTGTGCATAAATAATAATATCTGTTCAAGTCCACCTACAAGACACAGCTGGAGGCATAAGCCACTAAAAGAGACATAAAATCTATGGAGGGAGAGGTAAGGTTGATAAATGCTTTATCCCCCCAGAGTAAGAATGTCACTGCATCACTAATTTATCAAAGAAAAATGGGATCAAATGAATTCATGGGTATATTAAAGTCATATCAGAAAAACTATGCCTAAGAACTTGCTGAAGCCGGGCGTTGGTGGTGCATGCCTTTAATCCCAGCACTCGGGAGGCAGAGGCAGGCGGATCTCTGTGAGTTCGAGGCCAGCCTGGGCTACCAAGTGAGCTCCAGGAAAGGCGCAAAGCTACACAGAGAAACCCTGTCTCGAAAAACCAAAACCAAAAAAAAAAAAAAAAAAAGAACTTGCTGAATATACCAGACTGAGGAGCATGTCACACTCTTACCTGGACACTTAACACAATGGTTTTCTGGTCCTCATCAAACTTATCATCAGATCTTGTATAGGCATCAAGGGACCAACAGGCAGATTTCCAGAGTCCCCAAGAGTTTCATCTCAGTTCAGTCTCTCTGGCTGACATAGGCTACTCAGACAGTGCATTCATCCTCTGGATCCGGCTGCCCTCCATGGCCTCAAACTTTATTTTTGCAGTTTGACTCAAGCCAGCCTTGGCTCAAACCCTTGACATTGTGGTTTGGCTCTATGGCTACACCTCTAAAAAGCAGCTCTCTAGTAATACTTATTGTCCTTACCTCTCCCTCCATAGATTCTATGTCTCTTTCAGTGGCTTATGCCTCCAGCAAGGCCTTTTTGTTAGCTCCTTGGACTCTGCTACAGCATTTTCAACAGTTATGTGGTCATTCTGTAATCTACATATATTTATATCTATACTATAGTATAGATATAATGTATGTATAATACATATATACAGATATAATATTTACTGTGTGATATGTAATATGTGATTTAAGAATTAATATTTGTAGTAAGATTCTAATAAAATGATTGTCAATAGTAAGCATCAAAGGAAATTTTGACTACTAGTCAAATTACAGCTAACAATACAACACAGTTTGTCAGTTCCTTGTTATTCCCTAAATTCTGACACTGTGGAAAGACTCAAATGTGTATGTTGATGTTTCTGGCAAAATAAGCCCACAATAGTCTCTTCTCAGGAACAGATTTTGTCTAGCTCTCCTAAAACTCTTAAGGACCCATCTAGAACTTTTAAAGAATCACTATGGGCACTCCTGAAGAGAAAAAAGGGAGTGGAATGTCAAGACCTGTGGTGCTATTCTTGGCAAACAGGAGGCACAAGCTACTGGAAAAAATACTCTTCCCTGTGGTCCCCTTGGCTGCAAGTTCTGACAGACATTTCAGAAACCTCACAGTGTTTGTTCTACAAGGTCAGTGTTGAAGTCTGAAGGGTCGCACCCCTTCTTTGTTTTAGAGGGTGCTTTTCTGTTAGACTCCTCTCCCACCAACTTGCTAGGACAACATTCCCGTGCTTCCCAAGCCCATTCCTGTGGCTCTGTCTTCAAGGAAACTCAGACTAGAGAAGAAAACATATAAAAACAAAGTACAGTTTGGTCAAACTTACTGTAATTTTCCCATTGTCATTAACAGAAATCCAAAGCACCAGAAGATGTGGGCTAGTAATGAGCCTTTAATGAGGTCAAGCAGTCATTGGATATGAAACCCTAGGGAGAAATGGCTAAAAGTTCTGCCTGTCAGAACCACAAATTAGCAGAATTCCTGGTCTAGCATTTAGCATCTAGAAAGGATCAGAACAGAAGGTGATTACAATCCCTCTTCTCCACCATGCCAGGTACCTGCTCCCTTCCTCCATGTCCAAAGCCTTTTCCAAAGTTGAATGATCTGACCATGAATTTAAAGGAAAGATCTGCCCTTTTAACTCCTTCTCATTGCCACAAGCAAAACCAGCAATGAGCCCCAGAAGGGCCTTCTACTTGCTTCTCAGCTTAACTATGCCTGAAGAATTTTACCTTGTGTTCTCATTGTGTGATTTTTAAACAAGAATTTACAACTAAGATGAAGAAATATTTTTCTTTTGAATATGCATTCCTATTGTGAGCTTATATGTAAAATTACTTTTCCCATGAGGAATCCATAAAATACTTCTGAACACCCACTCTAATGATCAAAATAATGCCCAACTTTATTATAAGCAGTTTTATAATAAGTGCAGTCAGGACTGTATTTGATATATTTTGCAGACTCACTTAAATTTTTTACACTGAACAGTATAATTTTCTTCTTTAAAGATAATGACTCCTTCCAAGGTTCACAGATTGCTGGTATAATATTAAGCAGCAAATATTTGAAATAGTATACTTTTGAGTGTCATTTCAGTCTTTGAAGTTTGAAATGGAAATATATGTGGAGCCTAGATCTAAAAGGGAAAAAATAGTTTTTATGCATTTAGCTACAAAATAGAGATGTGCATTAAAAATTTAATATCATTTTTAATAAACCACACAGAATCCCTAGTGCTCTTAGTATCTGGTCTTTACCTTCATGAAAACCTATATAGCTTTGTTAATGTCTATATCAGAGTAAAACTGGGGATAAAATGATTTTTTTCTTGTTAAACACTAAAGCATTTTGAAGGTAATCTCTTTGATGTGTATACCACAGCTCTTTGAAGACTGTTTTTTATAGGCTAGCCTGCATAAGAGGCACGGACTATTTGTTAATTAATTTGTTGATACCTTAATTGAATTTTTGATATCATAACCCTTATAAGTACTTTTCCAAAAATATGCATATTTTAATTGCATATGGATTTCTTGATTGTCAGAACAAAACAGTAAATTGAAATTTATTAATATCTAAAATTATATTTTCATTTTTACACTGCATTTTTGTGGTACATCCTTAGGCTAAGTCAACATCTTATTATCCTATCACTTATTGAGTCATAGAATGTTATAAAACCTAAGAGCTTTTGACTTTCAAAACAGAAATTGTCTTTGAGTTTTATTCATGGGTTTTATTATGGTGATTCTTCTGTGTGCATGGAGGCTATCCTTTGATCATTTTCTCTTAAGATTCATACACATAAAATGGATTTTAAGCTTGAGGGCTGCATAATATTAAACTATACAATATTTAAATTTGTATGGAAATTCCTTTCAAATTCTTTCTTTCAATTGTAATGAACACAACACAGCTAACCCCAGATTCCACCCTGATTTCCCTAATGTAATTTCAATGGCAGTAAAGTAGAGTGCTTATGAAACTAAAGTCACACGTTGAATTCCAGAGAGAGGCCTCTTGACTTTGTATACTAGCAAACACCAACTGACAACTACCAACTGTAACATCAGCTCTGCAGGTGTAAAAACACTTTAGATTATAAGAAATATTGCTGAGAGGAGAAAGGAGGCATCATATAGCATATTAAGTTTATTGAGAAACTGAGACTATCTTGCTGTCTGAAGCCGAGTGCTTACCAATTGCTTAATTTGTTCTTTTACATTTTCTAGCACCTGAGGTTATCCCAGACACTGATAATGGTGATAGCCAGTATTCTGTGAAAAGTAGAGTGTTATACACAATTCTATTGAGTATTATCTAGTGGGAACTCTGCTATAGTAGACTTCAAAAGGACAGTTTTATCAAGCTTTTTGGAGGAGAAGGAAGTAAATTTATATAGTCACATGACAGTAAGTTCCACGAAGTAGAACAGGAAGCCTTTGCTGACAAACACGGAACATGGCACTAAAATTGGGATACTCTGTAATGAAGAATGTAAAATACAGTCAAAATAAGCATAAAGTGCATAGCAAAACTCAGTGCATGTTGATCCATACTACACCACATGAATACATCACACACACACACACACACACACACACACACACACACACACAC
>CABHPH010017777.1:0-11916 GCA_902168325.1 Peromyscus nudipes | reverse complement strand
TTTTTTTCATATTGAAATATGGATCTCTTTTACTATTTTAATAAAAATTTTTCCTTATTTCTACATACATAGATACAATCTGCTCAAGCCATATAATATGTAACATCTCTTTGAAACTGGTAGAGATCATTATAGAAAACCACCATTGATCAAAACACAGAGACCAGGAGATCATGTAGTAACCAGTCCCAAATGATCCATCTACAACACAATTTCTGATCCTGTAGCTCAGGGATCATTGCAGAGTCGTTAGGAAGATTGTAAGAGTAAGAGGAACTGGAAATTTTCTCTGAGATTATGTCTTCTGGAAATGTCAGAGAGGCTGTAACTATGAGGTCTATTAAAGTCTTGCCTAAACGAGACCTGAAGAAGGTGACTCCAGCAGACATGCAAATTATAGAACTGGGAAATCTTGAGGGGATTCCATCCTAGATTAACAACTATAGGTAACTGGGGGGAATTCTGAGAGTGAGATTAAAAGGTCTTACCTGGAGTAGATACCCATAAACACACACACCACACACACACACACACACACATACACACACACCAGTTTGTTATCCAATATTGAATAGTCAACAACACATGATCTGATCTTAGTTTTCAATTTTGTGCTTTCTGCTTCTCTTTACCTCAGAGGAAGCTAGGAATGAGTAAATGGTCTCTTGAGTTTTCTTTCATGGAAGGTGCCAGATGGATCCCAGAGCTTATCAGTCTGCTATATATGTTCCTTACTGAATCTTTCTTAACTGTAAAATGACCTGAACATGGAGACCTTCAAAATAATTAAGGCTATTGCTCTTGGACTGATAGTAAGACCACATTGATGAATGCAATACACACTTTGGACATTGGACACGAAGAAACCTAGTTGGTATGAACCAAGTAGCTTCTAGTGAAGGACTGCAGCTGTATAAAACACCTTTTCTGTGGTGTGATAGCATTTTATAACATGTGAAGTGTCCCTGATAAGGGAAAAGATTATGTACATGTATATATACAACTGTTGTTTGTTTGTGTCTTGTCTACTTTGGTCAATTAAGCACCGTTTTGTTTTGGACAAAAGTTGGTGGAGAAATATATGACGAGTCAAAATGATGACAGGGACAAGAAATGGAGGTCTAAGGTCGAATGGGGCATCTAAATTAAACCCCACCCCAAGACTCAGACACGGTCATGGAATAGGGGCAGAACAAATGTAAAAGCCAGAACATGGGAGCAGTGCTGTGAAGTGCTGTATTCTAGCCATGACATGGCTATCGCAATCATGAACTCACGGTAGCCGTGGTTATCTACACAAGCTCCACAGAAGATCACAGCAGTCAAAATCCTGGCATAGCTGGGGGAAGATAATCTGCAGGTCTCACACTATACTGAGCAGTAACTGGTGTGATAGTTGCTGGAAAGGCAGAACCATTCTTTTTATAGGAGATGGTGAATAGGAGGATTCTCATATTCCAGCATATGGCCCCACCTCCATGCTCAAGTGGAACACACTAATTGGACTTAGTGGGTCATAAAGAGAAAGAGGAGAGGAAATTTGGGAGGGTGGTTGTATTATAGGGATATGAAAAGAGGGAAGAAATGAGGGTAGGTATGATAATATTTTGCTGTGCATATGTATGAAACTCAAAAATAAAGAAAAATGTTTAAAATAATCTTTACTCTACTGCCCAGGTTGACCCTAAGTTAGCAGTCTCATCCACTCAGCCTCTTTGTTGCTGCTACTACATAAAGAAACCAGCACCCAACTTTTAACATTTCATAAATCCTCTCAGGTCTTCAATGCATTTCTTTGTTTTTATGGTGTTTTTTCCTAGTGTATTCTTATTTTGTCTGTAACAGAAAGCTTTGATCTCTTTTTCTTCTCATTTCCACTTTCACTATACTTTTCTCTCCTCTAAGTCTGTTTTCTATTTCTTTTAATCTAAGCTTATCATTTTTCCCATTTCTATCATCTTTGAACAAATAGTATTAATAGTTAATACTTGGTTTGAAAGAAAATGGCCCCCAAAAGAGTCTGGTACTATTAGGAGGTGTGGCTTTGTTGGAATAGGTGTGGCCTTATTGGAGGAAGGGCTGTCACTGTGGAAATGAGCATTGGGGTTTCATATATGCTCAAGCCACACCCAGTGGTTCAGATTACTTCCTGTTGCCTTCATATCAAGATGTAAAACTCTCAGCTCCTTCTTCAGCATCATGTCTGCCTGCATGTTGCCATGAAGATAATGAACTGAATCTCTGAACTATTGGTGAAATTACTAAGGCCACTCCACGTAGTTAAAAGGAGATTTATTTAAAGGCGTAACTCACAAATGAAGGGATACGTAGATGATGGGCTCTGGAAGAGACGCAGCGCAGTCCGGCGGTGTTCTCTGGAGAACTTTCCTCGGTCTCCCTCTCGCGTCCAGGTCCAGGAAACAAGAGAGCGCCGCGCATCCCGATCTCAGGTCTTCAGGCCCTCCCTTGGCCCCGCCTTGTAGGCGTGATTGTTACGGAAGCCTCATTGGGTGTTAGAACTTCCAGACCAAAGCTGGAGTGGCTACCCACTACACTGAACTGTAAGACACCCCACTTAATATTTTCCTTTATAAGGGTTGCCATGGTAATGGTGTTTCCTAACAGCCATAGAAACTAAAAAAGAAGTTGGTATCAGGGACTGAAATATTACTGTGATAGCCCTGACAATGCTTTTCTTTGAAGAATATGGACCTTGGGACTATAGATTAGAAAAGAGTTGAACACTTTATGTGCTGCTTAATGTGACATCCTAGTAGAACATGAAAGATGGTGGTGCTGAGTGAGATTGGAAATGGAGGTGTCTGGCTCAAGAGGTTTCAGAGAATTATAATAATATGTGGCATTCGAGACAATGATATTTTGGTGAAGAATGTGGCTAACTTTGCTTTTGTTGCAAGAGTCTGTCTGAGGCTAAAATGAAGAGCTTTGGATTAATTCCACTGGCCCAGGAAATCTCAGAACAGCCTAATATAAAATCTGTCCTGTAGTTATTAGTGGTAACTCTAAAGAAGTTTCATAAAAAAAAGGAGCAAAGTGAACAGGGTAAATTACAAAATGAAAAAATTGAGAAGAAAAAGGAGTACCAGTAATTGGAGTGGAACTAAGTCCTGTCTTCAAGGAGAAAAATAGATTAAGAAATGAAATAAAGGTAGTGGTGACCTCAGGATAAGATCCCATCCAGCTGTTTTCAGCTTGTTAATAGGAATTAAAGATAAGCTTAGAGCCAGGTGTGGTGGTGAACACCTTTAATCCCAGTACTCCAAAGGCTGAGGCTGGCACATATCTGAGTTTAAGGCAAACCTGGTCTACAGAGCATGTTCCAGGACGGCCCACTTCATGCAGTGAAGGAAACCACAAAACTCAGAAAGCTGGTGAAGATGTAATTGAACAAGGAGCAGAACATGTTCCAACCCCCATAAGTAGCAAAATTTGGTAGCATCGACCACATGGTTCTGAATTTAGAGTGAAAGATAGAAGAAATAAGTTATGGAATCACATTCTGTGATTAAGGAAAGCTGTTAAGCCAGTTATGTTTCAAGGGTGTTCCTGAATGGGTATCTAGAGAACCATTTTGTGAACCTGTGAAAGTAAAGTTTGGATTACTTGGAGACTCAAAGATGTTGGAGGTGCTAGCATTGTGGGATACCTGCCCAGGAGAGTGGCTAACACGGAATGTAACCAGCCCAAGAGAAATAAGTGTGTTGCAGTCAACAAAGCTGAAATGAATTGGAGGTCTTAAGAGCACTTTGAAATCAGACATGGAAATTCAGTGTTTGGAGTTTGCCCAGCTAGTTTCCAGTTTTCTTTGGCCCAGTGTTTCCTCACTATGCTCCCTTTCCTACATCTTGGAAGAGTAACATGTATCTTGTACCATTATGAGCTAGAAGTATGTGTCCTGCTTTCTGATTTTGACATAGTAGGGGAATATTGCATGAATCTCAGAAGAATCTTTGAATTTTAGAGTTTTAAAATAAATTTGAGATAGTGTGGGGGGCCTGTCCCCAACTTTTTCCACCAAGGGTACTCTTGAGGATTGACAAATACGTGTATTAAATAGAAATATAGAGGGGAGAGAGAAAGACAGATAGAAACACGGGATAGCCTCGGGAGGGCCTGGATCCTAATCTACTGCCCCCTTCTGTCTCTTTGAAAGGGCTTTTTAAAAAAGGAATGCCAAGGTGTGGAGCAAAAGACCTCCCCCTAGCACAGCCAAATGCAGACCCTTCCAAACACCTGGTGACCATGACTGAGGTCAATCCGTACCCTTATGCATCCCTGCTGGGTAAAGCATGCTCAGATCTCACTAGGAAACCTCTGTGGGCTCAAAACAGTTACAGAACATAGAGAGTTTTTAAATGGACTGAATGCATTTTTGCATTATGATATGGCTATAAGCATTTAGGGGCTAGTGAGTGGAAAGTGGTTGTTTGAAAGAAAATGGTCCCAAAAGAAGGTGACACTATTAAGAGTTATGGATTTGTTAGAATGAGTATGGTCTTGGTAGAGAAAGGGCTGTCACTCTGGAAGTGGGCATTGAAGTCTCAATATATGCTCAAGCTATGCCTAGTGTCTCAGACCATGTCTTATTACCTGCACATCATTCTGTAAAACATTAAGCTCTTTCTCCAGCACCATGTCTGCCTGCATGCTATAATTTCCCACAATGATGATAGTGAATTAAGAGTTGCTGTGCCCAGGGACAGAAAACCTAACTTCCCATTTGAGACACTTCCAATGTAAGTCTTTGTGAGAACTTTAACATCTGTGAGGTTGGCCACATTTCAGTATCAGTCTTTGGAGACAGACATTCCTACAAATAAATGATCTTAATGGTGTCTGAATGTTCCATAGGCATACACTCTACACTGAGAAGTGCAACTTACAACTTGCTAGCACCCGGATGAAGCTGACATATATCCAGTTCTCAATAGTAGGATATATTTCTCCTCCCTTGAAAGACCTTCAAACTTAGACAAATTTTATGAAGTCTTTCTCTGATTATGTCAGTATCAGAGTCAGGCAGCCTGATACGGTTTGGAGTGAAAGCATACTACGGGAATGTATGCAGGAATCAATAAATCTTTTAGTTCTTCTTCTCTTTGGTAATTTTGTAACTGAGATACATAAACAATTAATATACACATGTTGGGAGAGATTCCCTGTGTTTATAATCAACAGCACCACAGAGCTTGTGTTTTTTTTGTTTTGTTTTGTTTTTCGAGACAGGGTTTCTGTGTGTAGCTTTGTGCCTTTCCTGGAACTCACTTTGTAGACCAGGCTGGCCTCGAACTCACAGAGATCCGCCTGGCTCTGCCTCCCGAGTGCTGGGATTAAAGACGTGTGCCACCACCGCCTGGCAGAGCTTGTGTTTTATAACTGAAGGTAAAGGACACTGTTGCTCTAAAGGGTTTACATCACTTTGCCTCATTTCAAATAGTTTTGTTCTTTGACTTTAGCTTGAATGGAGAGTAGAGCGATGGAGCAAATATCTGTTAGGTAGTTTGAAACAAATGAGATCATGAAGATGAAACATGATAAAACTTAATTTTCCACGTGACAATCTTTGCTTCACTAATTATAGAAATATGATCTGTGTACACAGAGTCCACACAAGATTTTTACCCTTAACTAGGGGTTAAAGCCCTTGAATGAATGAAAAAGACACAAGAGTATGAAAGTTTGGACAAGATGAAAATAGAAAACAAGAGGCAGCTGAATATATACTAGTAAATTTGCTAAATGAATTAAAATACCCTCAAATTAGAGACAAATAGGGCCAATACATAACAATAAAGGGATGAATTTAACCAGAACAGATTTCTCAGTTCCTTGACTCTGATGCTGAATAACTTTGGGAAATTGAGGCATGATGGGTGGGGATGAACTTTGATTCAGCTTTTCCTTCAGTTGGTCCTGTTTGCTGAGAGGCCCTCATACACCATCATCCTGTTCTAGAAGGAATGCTAAGGCTGTTGTAACTGACATGTGTGGGAATGGATGGCACTAGAGAGAACACTTGTGGTCCAGAGCCCTCAGCTGCAAATGCTTGTCCTGAGTTTCCAACATCTTATTTCAATGATCTTGAATTCATTTGTCTTATTTATTCATCTCTCTAACCATATATACCAATCTGTTTCCCCTTCTTCCTCTCCTCCCATTCCCCTCTCACCTCTCCCATCTCTCCTAGATCCACTGCTCCTT
This sequence comes from Peromyscus nudipes, assembly GCA_902168325.1. Classification (NCBI taxonomy): domain Eukaryota; kingdom Metazoa; phylum Chordata; class Mammalia; order Rodentia; family Cricetidae; genus Peromyscus; species Peromyscus nudipes. The sequence goes on along the minus strand of CABHPH010017777.1, from coordinate 5,694 downwards.
TGTTTCCTTTTAGAAAAAAAAGTAGTCCTCACAGGGATATCAACTGAAAATGGCATAACAAGTTGCGAAAGACTAGGAACAAACCCTTATATCCAGCTAGACAAGCATCCCAGTAGGAGGTAAAAGGTCCCAAGACCAGGCAAAACAGTCAGAGATACTCTTACCCCCACAGTTAGGATTCCCACAGAAACCTCAATCTAAACAAACACAGCATACATGTAGAGGGCCTAGCAGACCCATGTAGGCTCTGGGATTGCTGCTTAGTCTCTGAGCCTCTGTGAGCCCTGTTTAGTTGATTTTGTGTGATGTGTTCCCTTTGTGTCTTTGTCCTCTCTGGCTCCTACAATCCTTCATCCTGCTGTTCTCTAGCATTCCATGAGTTCACTTGCTTTTAATAATCAGAATGTCATGTGTGTAGACTGCCTGGCTGGCTGGCCTCTCTCTGAGTTTATTGTGTCTCCCTCTGCTGGTTACCTGATGAATTGTTCATGCTTAAGGAACATTTGAGCATGCTTTTCTTTACGCAGGTTGAGTAGTGTGAACAATCTAATGCAGTTCTTTAACGTTGCAGCTGTCTGAAAGCACAGCACCCCACATTCTTTGCCTTGGTAAATAGTTATGTAGAATTCCTTGCTGTTTCTCACACGAAATGCCGATAGATCTTTATTATCTGAGCATTCCATATTGTATCCCACCATATATCATGATAATGATAATTATGTAATTTTAACTTGATGAATGAAAAAAGTGAAAGACCTCAGATGTCATAGACTTATATCCTTTAGTGTGTGGTACAGAATGTAAATTTCATAGACTTGTCCCATTGAAGAAGAATTCTAGAGGACTACATGTCAAAATGTCCCTTTATCTTCTTCCAGATTTTATACACACACACACACACACACACACACACACACACACATATATATACACACATGTATATATACACACACATGTATATATATATGTGTGTGTGTGTGTGTTGTATTTTGCATATCTTACCACTTAGAATTATTCAGAGTACTGAGTATGCACACCTTACCTAGGACATAACTGAATGATGTGTCACATTACCTAGAAGACCTGATTATGATTCAGCTTAAATCAGGAGATGTCAATTCAGCAGGTTTAAGTTTTGAATATGCGATATTTCACTTGAGCCATTAATCAGCCTAGAGCATATTTTTTAAGTAAGGATAATGTATAGAAAATGTCTGTACTGTGTGAAGTTCCTTAAGAGTCACAATACCATCTGTTGCAATTTTAGAGCAATACTATGTCATTCTCATAAAACAGTAACCAATCGCTCCTCACTGTGAAATAAAAGCAGCTTTCAGCCTTGGAGTCCTGTTAAACATGTTTGTGAACTTTACTTAAGTATGTACTAGCTCAGAAAAAACTGGGGATAGTTGAGAATTTTATTGGACTGAACAGTGATCCGTTTTATTAAGGAAGTAGTAGTTTTAGCATTGGACTCTAGCAGATACAATGCGCATCTTAATTTACTTGGAGATATCAGTAGTAGTATCTAAGTGTAGGCAATAAAAATTTCCTCAGTGTGCATGAGCATTTTCTCATCTTCATGTCCTATCCTAGATGACTAACACAAATTTGGAGTACTAAAAATCAGAAGTATTCCAGTGAATGAATGGCTATTGTTCAGAGTCATGAACTTCATACAGTGGAAGAGTATCTGTGCAGGTACTTGAAGGCATACACTGGGTTAAGGGAATCTGAGGTAGAATGGGGGGTTTTTACACATTTCTGTTGAATAAAAGCTTTATACAGTTCCCACTAGTTTGGTTTGGTTGTCTCTACATGTTTCCACATCATGATCTTGGTGCCCCTTGCTCATGGAATTCCTCTTCTCTCTCTTTGAGAGGACTCCTGGAGCTTGGCCTGGTGCTTGGCAATGGATCTCTGTATCTGTTTCCAACAGTTAATGCATAGATGCTCTATGATGACAGGGTATTCACTAATCTGATTACTGGGGTAGGCTAGTTAAGGCACCCTCTCCACTATAGCTAGTGGTCTAAGGTGGGATCATCCTTGTGGATTTCTGGGAACTTCCCTAGCACCTTGTTTCTTCCTATTCCCATGGTGTCTCCCTCTATCATGGTATCTCTTTAATTGCTCTTCCATTCCGACCCTGTTTCAGTTGGACCACCCCGTTCCCTTATGTTCTCATCCCCCATTCTCTACCCTTCATTGCTCCCCTTACCCCCATTCTACTCATGGAAATCTCATCAATTTCCCCTTCCCAGGGTGATCCATGCATCTGTCTTGGGGGACTCGGAACTGTGAACCAATAGCCGTGGAGCCTCTATGGGTCTGGACTAGGCCTTCTGAATAGGCAAGACAGTTATAAAGCTTGGTTTGCTTAAGGGGCACCCTGGCAGTGGGATCAGGATCCATCCCTAGGGCATGAGCGGGCTTTTTGGAGTCCACTGACTATAGTGGAAGACCTCACACAGCCTTGTTCCAGAGGGAGGGGCTTGGATCTGCCTTGACTGAGTATATCAGGCTCTGCTGACTCCCCATGGGAGGCCTTGCCTTGGAGTAGGTGGGAACGGTGGTTGGGAGGGGAGGGGAGGTTGGGGAATGGGAGGAGGGAGGGGAGGGGATCTGTGATTGGTATGTAAAATGAATAGGAAATTTCTGAAAAAAAATTAAAAAAATTTCCAGAATCTTGATTCACATAGCATTTTCAAATGTCTCTTGACCTCTGACCACTTAGCCAAACAGTTCTGAGCACATTTAATTGGCATAACCCCTGGAAGCTGGTGATTCTGACAAGCCTCTTCAGATACTCACTTCTGTTTATAACAACCCTGCCTGAGGAGAATCAGAAACCTGAGGTCCTCTTAAAATAAGCGTGAGGCAGAATGTTAGATTCATGATAGATGTTACAAAATCAATAATGTTTACTTCTGTTTCAGAAATAAGGGTTTATCAGTGTGTGATATCTATGGAAATGTTGCTGAACATAGCTGAGCTCCAGATCTCAGACTGTCACAATGGCTTTCCCAGGGATTTTTTGGGATCAGTGCCATTGGATTAGACTGGGATGGATGAGCAAAATGTTAGTTGAGCAGCCTCCAGATCTAGGGCAGACACATCTTAGTACTCAGAATATCCAATGTACATTATGAACAGTCGTCCTTACCTGAGCTTTATCATGGAAAAATAAATTCCATACACTGAAGAACAGAATCTGTCATCCGCGAAGGTCAAACTAAGCCTAGCTATGAAAAACAAAACAAACAACAAAGAAAACAAAATAAACAAAACAAAACATCATCATCAACAACATACAAACAAACAAAGTGTGTGGGTAATATCCTGGACCAGAAGTGTTCGACACTGTAGAGAAATAAACACTGTAAGATTTGAGTCTTTGCCAACTTAAATACTACAAGTAGGTGAATATCCACATGTGTTTATGAGCCAAGAACATCCTAGCCTATACCATATACTTTGCATATTTACTCTTCAGCAAGCAGATTCCTCAGACCTGATTTTAAGAGAAAGTACTTAGAAAAGAGAAGTTTGCAGTCAGACACAAAGATCAGACAAGATGGGGTTGCTGGTGCAAACTGTCAACTTGCTGCTACTCAGTGCCATGGGTGAGAAAGAGAGCAGGCTCCAAACAAACTCAGCATCCTTTTCCTCATGGAAGTTTTAGTTTAAAAGATAAAACTTTTCCTTTCTTTCTTCTTTTCTTCCTATGCTCCTTCTCATCCTTTACTTCTTCTCATTATCTTTTTCTTGTTTGTATAGCACAAGGTATGAAGATATTCTGGAGTCCCATTTTCTACCAACTTCTGTCTCTTTTCATCTTTCTGTCTTTGGTATTAAATGGAGAAAGAGTTCTCACCCAATCTCCAGCATCTCTTTTTGTTTCTCAAGGAGATAGAGTCCCTATCCCCTGAAGCATGTGGAATATATGGTAACTTGCACTGGTACCAGCAGAAACCAAGGCACACTTCTAAGCTCAGGATTATAGAACATCCAACTTGGCCTCTGGAGTCCCAGCTTCGCTGGAAGGGGTTTTGAGACCTCTTGTCCTTCACAATCAACAGCATGCAGGCTGACAATGCTGCAACTTACTACTGGCAACAGAAGAACAGTATCCCATTCACACAGTTCTTAAAAACCAGGACCAAAACCTCTTTCAGCTGCTCTGGAACCCCCTGCTTCCTCTCAAAAGATGCAATATAGTCAAGAGTTTGACTGATATGTCACAGACTCTCCTAACATTTCCTCAATGGAAGCAGGGCTGATTTTCACACAGGGGCCTTAAGCAGTAACTCCTCAAAGAGAAGAAGAGAAAATATGTGGATGGAGAAAATGGATGAAGACAATCAGAAACTCCATCGTTATGTCATCTTGTGGAGAGTTATGTTTGAAAGCTTTTATTCAGTTTTCCTGACCTGGGCAATGATCTTGAGAAGGATGACATTAGTCTTTAGAGAATATGTACAGGGGCTGGAGAGATGGCTCAGAGGTTAAGAGCACTGACTGCTCTTCCAGAGGTCCTGAGTTCAATTCCCAGTCAACCACATGGTGGCTCACAACCATCTGTAATGAGATCTGGTGCCCTCTTCTGGCCTGCAGGCAGACATGCTGTATACATAATAAATAAATAAATCTTTAAAAAAAAGAATATGTACAGGGCTTTAGAAATTCATACTTTCATAAAAATTTCAAAGTTCAGGAGGAACAACAGCCTTGTCCCAGAGTAATCATTCATAAAAGACTATCTGTGACTTCAGGGATTAGAGCTAAATGATGAAAACAGTGGTTTAGGTTACCTCTTCTTGGGGTGGGGAATATTGATGACAATATATTACTATATTTTTATAGAATGTGCAGCACTGTGGAAATGTGTATGCCTAAAAAAAAGAAGTACTTTTTTTAAAGTTGTAAAACTCTTAAATTATGACAATGGGGTTTCACTCTACTACCTAAAGTGCAGTTTGAGAACATTGTATATAATCTCATCTTTAAATTCTAGAGTTTGGAGGTATATGCATACATACATATACTCACATGCAGAGGTCCCTTAGTTCCTCAATATTCAAGTGAAAAATTAAAATAATTATTCCAAGAATTGCATGTTCAAATTAAACCTTTTCATCTTCCTGCATTGTGATTTTGGAAGCCAGTGTTTTAATTTGACCCTCAGCTGTCACAGCTCTAGCAGCATCAACACTCAGGCATCCAAGTAACCACTGAAGGGATATCAATACCCCACAACATACCATATTTACCAAGCTAAATGAAATCATGTACAATTTGTCATAAGCAATAGAATGTTTTTTTGTGGTGGATGACCTTTCCACAATATGGACAAGTATGAGATCTAACCACATAAATGCTTAGAGTGTTCTAAAGATTTTGGGCAGTTCTGCTAGTCTGTCCCCCATAGTCTTTTGTTTACTTCCTACCATCACCTGTATATCATGACATGGAAATTTCTGAGTTGTGTTAAATTTAATCACAACACTTAGAGGATGGATCAGTTAACTGACATGCCCAGGTGTCTGTTTTACATCCCTGGGTGTTATTGAAGCCTCAGCACAGCCCTTCCCCGCAGCCCGTCTTCCTTTCCCTAATGCCTCCTGTTTGCTTATCCCATGTATTACACAATTTCTCTTTATCTTCTCTCCAGTCTATGGGTTAGGAGATAGG
>CABHPH010017775.1:0-16448 GCA_902168325.1 Peromyscus nudipes | reverse complement strand
TTTTCCGCTTGCGCTTTGTTCAGTATAAACAGCTTCTTGGTTAGGGATGGGATTTTGTGTCCACTTCCCCTTATCCCTGCAAGTATTTTGTTTGGATTGAAGTTGTGCAGGAATGTGTGCACTGTGGCTTTGTGAGTTCATATGTGTGTCAGTCATGTTGTGACTGGATAAAGCTGTTTCTTTGAAATCACCTACCACCTCCAGCCCTTACAATCTTTCTGCCTCAGGGAGGAAGTCTTAGCAACAAAGTTTGTCCTACACCATGTATACAAATTACTGGCCAGACTACTCAACTTCTAAGAATACAATAATATACTACTAATAATAAAAAATAACTTATAAAGGTGACATTTGAGTTTGACAGCTGGCAAGAAAGCTTAGTGAGTAAAATCATCTATCTCCAATTTTGATAACCTGAGTTTGACCACTGGAATCCCTATGACAGAAGGAAAGAATCAACTCTCTCCTTTTGTGCTTAGACTTACACACACACACACACACACACACACACATTCTCTCTCTCTCTCTCTCTCTCTCTCATGTACACACACAAACACTATTTAAAATACATGTTTTGAGTGCCCATCATCTATAACCTCATGTAAGTGGCTAAAATGCATGGCTGGTTTTAATCTGTACATGTGCACAAGTTGGAAACAGTTAGGAAGTCTGACCACTCTGCTATGCCTTCCTTCATTCCTGGTTGTTCTGAACGGCGCTTGGTACCACTGTACTCTGTTACTGCTTGTGGCATGCCAACAGGGTAGCAATTGACAGAGAAACCAGGTTACTGCCAGGCAACCTGGAAAATGCAGCAGCTGTGACCTGTCCTCCAGAATGATCATAATTCACCTCTTATAGGAGTCTGAAGGTGCTGTGATACTCTGCTGTGGTGCTCTCCAGAGAAACATGTGGGGGCAGCTGACTCAGCCAAACACAGAGGTTTTTATTTAGAAGGATACCACCATGGGAGGAAGATATGTACCTTGAAAACAGTAATGAATCCTCAGATCTCCAGGCTCTACCCTGCTGATTTGATGGCTAGCAACAGTGGATTCTGGGTTAGCACATCTCCTACTGGTTGCTAAAATTATAAAAAAGGATATATGAGGTTAGATTCAAACAAATCAAGATATTTTTATGATTTTTCTTTCATTATTTTCTTCCTTTGTATCTTTAGTTAGTCTTTGATAATATGTAAATTTTTTTAATATTTGAAAATGAAGAGGGCCTCTAGATGTTTTCCATGATAGCTATCACCATCTACTAGTGCCAGTGTATATCTCAGAACATGTATCCTGGATCCTTCTGAAATATCCTTTACCCCAATAGATCTACTATTCATATACTCCTTCCAAAGGGAATACCCCACATATTTCACATGTACACAGAACACCCACTGAAAGTGAAGGGTCAAGAAATAATGACACAACCACTCATTTTCATTTCTCATTTCACTTACCAAGGATCCAAAGCATCAGCAGTCCCAGGAGCTGGCTTGGGCACCTTATCTTGTGCAGTGCAGCTGAGGGATCTTTATCCGTCAGGTTATAAATAGAGGAAAGGAAATAGAAGGAAGGGTCCTCCCTAAGGAACAACATACCAGTCCATTGGGGGAGGGGCAGCAATATGCAAAGCCAAAGAGAGTTAAGAAAATCTCTTATGATAAAAGGGTCAAAAGACGCCTGTGTTTGGAGAAGACCAGTACAGTCCATACTGCTACAGCAGTGGAATGAAGGACTTCAGAATAAGAGTGATGGCCTCTGGGAGGACATGATGCACACAATTCTTCCATGCTGAGACAGCAGCAGCCACAACAATATCAATTGTTGTGCTTGGGCACTCATATCAATCCCAGAGAGGAGAATGGCAACCCTGTGTTTTGCAGCTATTTTTCACCAAGATATAACAACCCCACACAAACAGGGGCTATTGACGCTTCTGTGTTATATTGAACATTAGTTCTGTGGGATGTCTTTCTGTATGCTGTGAATATGTGTGGCTCCCATTGGATGATAAATAAAGCTGTTTGGCCTATGGTAAGAAAGCTTACAGTCAGGCAGAAATTCCAAGCAGATATACAGAGAGAATAAGGGCAGAGTTGGGAGAGACGTAGCCACCACCCAAGGCGCAACAAGATGCCAGCAGACATGTGACATATGACATGTGCCATATGGCAACATATAGATTTATAGAAATGAGTTAATTTAAGATGAAAGAGCTAGCTAGCAAGAAGTTAAAGCCACAGGCCATACAGATTGTAATTAATATAAGACTCTGAGTGATTATTTTATAAGTGGCTGTGGGGCTGTGGGTGGGAGAGGTTAGTCCTCACTGAGGGGCCAGGCAGGACACAGTAAAACTTCCCTCTACATTAACATGAATTGAGCTGGTGCAAGTATGATCTGATATCTTTTGTCACCAGAATAATTATTTTAATGTGTTCAAAAATTATTAGAAACTGTCTATCCATAAGACTTCTAAATATAATGATACAGGAGAACTCAAGGACCAAGAACTTGGGAGGTTTACAGATGGAGAGCTCATTGCCTTTTACAAGGCAAGAGGCACAGCAGAGATTATTTTATCCCACAGAATTTGAATACAGATTCCATGTAAAAGTTTGAACAATGTAATACTCTGTCATACTTCTTCACTGTGTTTGTATGTAATGAATACATCAAAATGCTTTTAAGAATTCCTTCTAAACAATGATATAGAATGAGAAAGAAAAGTTTTACTTGTTTTGTTTATGAGTATTGTTTCTGAGCCATCTTCACGTAGAATCGTGTGGTTTAGTATATTTCTTTCCCGATGGAAGAAACTCAGTCTCTCACCTACTCTGTATGTGAACTAGCACATCCAAGAGTCCACAGTTCATGAAGTTTGTGTAGCATTATAGCAAAGGAAATAGTAAATCCAAAGGTTGTGGGTGTGTATTTGCCAAATGCATTGGTAGAAACATCAAATAAGAAAGTTATATCAAAGTAGGGTTGGGGATTTAGCTCAGTGGTAGAGCGCTTGCCTAGCAAGCGCAAGGCCCTGGGTTCGGTCCTCAGCTCCAGAAAAAAAAAAGTTATATCAAAGTAGAAAAAGTTCTGTTCAGGACTCATATGCCATATGATGGCTTTCTCAGCTTGGGGCTAGTAGAAGCTGGGTATCTGTTAACACATTAAAATTTAGTTACATAATAATCACAAGCAAGTTAGGTCACATATAGAATTAGATTATAAATGTCTGTTTAATGGATTAACAGACCCCCAAGATGATCTAGTGCTATATCTGTCACATTATACCAACCCACAATCATCAGAATTTTTATCAGAGCCAATGCCACACTACCTACCACAGGATGAGATGGGGCTACATCCTCTCTAGCTCAATAGTACTGCTATTCAGTAGGAAAAAGCTACATGAATTTTGATTCTCACCAATCCCATAAGCCCTGTCCTTATCAAATTTTTCATGTATTCATGCCCAGTTGTTTTTAATACAAACTATAATGCTGAAAATGTTAGGCTCTAGATCCTCTTGGTACCTCTGCCTCACAGATCATGCCACACTCCTCTGCAATCTCTCTCCCCTGTGTGCTGCTAGGATGGATTGACAAACTGTACTGCTCTGACAAAGAGTCCAATCCTCTGGCTCTGATAGTCTTCTTGGAATGGGAGACACCTGATGACAGGCATGTAGCATAGATGACATACTAACCAAGCCTGCTGTCTTAAGGTGTAGAACACTTAAGGTGTAAGACATCTCTCTCCCTAAGAAACACTTAGGAGTAAGTACCCAATTTTGCTTCTCTCTCTCTCTCTCTCTCTCTCTCTCTCTCTCTCTCTCTCTCTCTCCCTCTCTCTCTCTCTGTCTCCTTCCCTCCCCTTCTTTCCCTCCTTCCTTCCCTCTTTCTCTCTCTCCCTGTGCTGTCTGTGATATTCACAACTCTTAATAAAGCCTTTACCTTAATGGATGCTACATCCCTGCATCCTTCTTCCTCAATCCTCTCCTCTTCCTCCCTAGAGTCTAACACATGATAGACATATGTCTTAATTCTTAAATGCTGAATTAAACTGAGTCTTTCCTTATTTAACTTGCTTTCATCAATTTCTTTTGTAATAGTGATGAGAGAACATAACTACTATCCATGGTTACATGTATGCATGCTTAAAATGGTTCAACTCATGTTGTGAGGGCTCAGCTAATTGATTCCATTAATGGCAACCAACCAACCCTCGTCCTGTTATTTATTTAATTTGACAGAGACTAAAGTAACAATGACAACTTGGAGAAATGAGGAAATTCTGAGTTCAAACGCCATGAACAAATATGAGTCTTCTACATTGTGACACAAAATTTGATTTTTAGAACAAATTTTGACTGGGCACTTCCTCAAATTACTAAAACCATTCTTACATGCTGTGAGAGCTAATGCTGACTATTAACATGACAGAATCTAGAAGTACCAATGAGACACTTCTGAGCACATATGTGAAGGATTATGTAGACTGTTAACCTTAGGGCACAGCTGTGGGAGATTTCTTTGTAGGTCAGTTGAAGTAGGAAAACAAACCTTAAACGTGGTAGGCTCATGCTGTGCCTTGGGATCTGCACTGAATGAACGGGAGAAAGTGTGTTAAACACAAGCCTTCATGACTTGCTGCTGCCTACAGCTCCTGTTCCTGTTATTTTCCTGACATGAAGGACTCAGAGCTCCAACTATGAACTCAAATAACCCTTCTCTCCCATAAGTTGTTTGTGTAATTTTATCACAGCTTCAGGGAATGTTACTAACCTGTTGAAAGCATGAAGCTATGACCTTGAGAAATGATCTTAAATCTGAACCTGCATTATTAGAGTATTTCATTTTGTACTTTTTTTTTCTTTTTTTGAATCTTAAATTATTGTATTGTAACTGTTAAATTGATTTGTAAGAAATATCACTTCAAATATTATAAAACACAGAAACTTATAAGCTTTAGAGAATAGTGGAAATGTTAATTACCAAAACAAAGAAGATATCTCATATGAACCATTTACTTATTTGAGTTTACTTCTCGTGGTTAGTAACTATGGAACTGTAGCCTTCATATATTCTGATAGAATACCTCATCTTTTTTTCACGAGACCAGATAAAAATAAGGAGTCAGCTATGAGGAACCATACAGTAACAACATTCATTCTTCTGGGACTAACAGAGGACCCACAATTTCAAAGTCTGCTTTTGATTTCTTTTTAACTCTTAACTAGACAGAAAGTACGTACATCATTTCTAAAGTTTAGAGCTTATCGTCAGCACCCACAACAGCTCTTCCACAGCTCCTTCAGAGAAACCCCTCTCCCACTGATTCCACTTTCACCCTGCATGGTCCCTTCCCCCCAGATGCAGAGCCCCCGACATCCCAGGCTGCTCTGCTCCTCTGCTAGCTGCCTTTGGAGGTAGGGGCTTTCTTTCTCCCCGAATCTGCCTCAAACTCTTAGCAGCTTTCACAGGTCATGAATTTTCTGGGGGGGAATTTGTCCCTTCTATTTCTTCAGATGTTGGTGTGGGTTTATCTATTGCCTGAGTTTTCATGGGTGTGTTTAGCTTCTTTAGGTTGGATTTTTCCTTCTAGTGCTTTCTGTAAGGCTGGGTTTGTGGATAGGTATTGATTAAATCTGGTTTTATCATGGAATATTTTGTTTACTCTGCCTATGGTGATTGAGAGTTTTGCTGGGTATAATAGTCTAGGTTGGCATCCGTGGTCTCTTAGTGTCTGCATAAAATTTGTCCAGGACCTTCTAGCTTTCATAGTCTCTATTGAGAAGTCTGGTGTTATTCTGATAGGTTTGCCTTTATATGTTACTTGGTCTTTCTCCTTTGCAGCTCTTAATATTTTTTCTTTGTTCTGTATGTTTAATGTTTTGATTATTATGTGGCAAGAGGACTTTCTTTTTCGGTCCAGTCTATTTGGTGTTCTGCAAGCTTCTTGTATCTTCATAGGTATTTCTTTCTTTAGGTTAAAAAAGTTTTCTTCTATGATTTTGTTGAATATATTTTCTGTGCCTTTGAGTTGGTATTCTTCTCCTTCTTCTATCCCTATTATTCTTAGGTTTGGTCTTTTCATGGTGTCCCAGATTTTTTTGGACGTTTTGTGTTACGACTTTTTTATCTTTAGTGTTTTCTTTGACTGACAAATCTATTTTCTCTATTGTGTCTTCATTGTCAGAGATTCTCTGTTCCATCTCTTGTATTCGGTTGGTTATGCTTGTTTCTGTAGTTCCTGTTCGTTTAGTCAGGGTTTCTATTCCCAGCATTCCCTCAGCTTGTGTTTTCTTTGTTGTCTCAATTTCTTTTTTCAGATCTTGGAATGTTTCTTTCATCTGTTTAATTATTTTTTCTTGGCTTTCTTTGCTTTCTTCCAATTTTTTGTTTTTCTTACATTTCTTTAAGGGAATTTTTTATTTCCTCTTTAAGGAAGTCTTTCATTTCCTCTTTAATGGAGTTTTTCATTTCCTCTTTAAGAGAATTTTTTATTTCCTCTTTAATGGAGTTTTTCATTTCCTCTTTAAGGGAATTTTTTATTCCTTCTTTAATGGAGTTTTTCATTTCCTCTTTAAGGGAATTTTTTATTTCCTCTTTAATGAAAATTTTCATTTCCTCTTTGAAGAAGTTTTTTATTTCCTCTTTAAGGGTATTTTTTATTTCTTCTTTAAGGGCCTCTATCATCTTCTTAAAGTCATTTTTAGGATTGATTTCTTCTGTTTCTTCTGCCTTGGTATGTTCAGGACTTGGAATTGTAGGGTCGGTAGGTTCTGGTGTTGTCATATAGGTCTTTATGTTGTTGCCTGTATTTTTCCGCTGGCGTCTACTCATCTCGTTCTCTGTTCAGTGCAGATGGTGTAAGACCCTAACCCTTCAGGCTTACACCTCCAAGCCTCAGAAATGAGAAACTTCAAGCACCAGGAAATGAGAAACTAAAAATCTGGTTCCCTGGGCAAGCTGACCACCTCTGTTCTCAGTCGGTGAGGTGTATACTTACAATTCTGGTGATCTGGTTTGGTGATTGGGTGGTCTTGATAAGTTCTTTTGAGAGCTTCTTGAAATACAGGATCCAAAGACACCTCTTACTCCAAGGCTTGCTGTATAGCTGGGTGGCTGGCCCCTGATGTCCTCCTCCTTCTCTGACTCCTCAATCCTTCAGGTTCTGGCGAGCACAGAGGCGTCCTCCCTTGTTGCCTCTGTAGACACAGCTGGACTGATCCCTGCCGCGCTGAGCCCAGGTCCCGCAGGGCGCACCTGCCCCGCACTGCGCTCTCCACTAGTTCCCAATTGAGAAGCAATCAGCAAAGTGATTAACATCCACTGTGCGGGTTCGGGCGTCCCTGGACCTTGTAGCTCCTTGCATTCATCCAGCTCTGTCGTGCCCCAAAGGGTCACCCGGGGAGCCCCCGGCCGCTGCTTCTTCCCTGTGCTCGCTACGACCACGCTGCTCCTACAGCGCCTCTCACCCGGGCGCCCGGCGATCCGCTCACCCGCAGGCCTGGGGAGCCTGCGCGGGAAGGATTGATCCAAACCGCAGATTCCCGAGGGAGGCAGAGAAACTCTGATGCTCTAGCCAGCTTTTCTTAACTTAAATTAATCCATCTATCTTTTGTCTCTGAGTTTTTATCTTTCCCTTTTTCTGTATACCTTTTTTGACGTCTTTCTTTGTGGGCCTGTTCCTCTTATTTCCACATCAGTTCATCATCCAATTTTGCTCTCACTCACGGCCCACCGGCGGCAGCCGCCATCTTCCTCCGTTTTTTATATTGTAGTTTTTTAATGTGACAGACTACTAAAATTTAGGCTGTCAAACCTACCAATCTGGGTGCCTGCTGTTTGTACTCTTGCTGTCCATCAGGATCACTCTGGGGGCTTTAAACCTACCTGGGCACAGCAAACCACAGCCACTTACCCGAAGCTGAGTGTCCGAAGCCACCTGCAGCGTAGTTTCCTGGCAGAAGTCCCTCTGTGGGGCTGGCATACTTTGTTCTTATCTGGACTTCAGACAGCTTTGTGAATCATGCCCTTGCTGGATCCTCATCTGGTCTTGTTTCCTTAGACTGGAAGTTTCTGAGTCCTCATCCAGAATGGGTCTCAGCTGAATTGCTGCTCCTCATTTTGTACTTTTAGAGAATGAAATGAAATGTGTTTTTGACATGTGGCCTGAAATATATTTTCTTAAAGGATTTCATAAGGGAAAGTAAACATCACCTAAAGTACAGCTCCTTAAACCTCCCATGGATTCTTGTTACCTTGCTGAAGTAGATATTTCCAGTCACTTAGTATAAGGTAAATCGCTGCCTTAGATTTGTAGTGATCATCATTGAATGTCATTATTCTACTATTTTAATTGACTTGGTTATACAAACATACATAGAGAGAAACAATGTTGTTAGCTTCATTTAACTTTTGGGTAGTAAAAATTTATGGATTAAGTAAAATAAAGGTCACATACCTCAATTTGTATGCCAAGTGATTGCTATTTGTTTGTAGTAATTTCTCATTATTTTATATACCATATGTCAATGAAATTTTGTTGGTATTATACCAGAATAGCCAATAAAATTTGGAATGCCTTCAACCTTACACTTCTGTTTCTCTAGAACAACTTCTGTTCCCACAATCTGTATTAACCAGAGTTCTTTAGAGGAACAGAACTGATAGAATGAATATATATGTTTTTATATGTATATATGTTATACATAAATAGAATATATATATGTTTATATGTATATATGCTATACATATATAGAAAAATATATATATATGAAATTTATTAGAGTGGCTTACAGAATGTGGTCCAGCTAGTCCAACAATAGCTGTCTTTTTTTTTTTTTTAAGTTTTTCGAGACAGGGTTTCTCTGGGTAGCTTTGCACCTTTCCTGGAACTCACTCTGTAGACCAGGCTGGCCTCGAACTCACAAAGATCTGCCTTCCTCTGCCTCCAGAGTGCTGGGATTAAAGGCATGCACCACCACTGCCCGGCCAATAGCTGTCTTTTGACAGAAAGTCAAAAAATTAAATAGTTGTACCTTCAGTCCATGAGGCTGGATGTCTGACTGATCTTTAGTATATATCAGCATCCAAAAGAAGTAGACCCAAACACCAGAGAAAGAATGAACTTACCAGCAACAGTGAGGGCAAACAAGCAGAGCAAAACCTTCCTTCTTCCATGTCCCTATATAGGCTGCCACCAGAAGGGGTGACCCAGATTTAACTTAGGTATTCCCATCTAAAATTGATCTAATCAAGAATTCCTCTCAGGTGTTCTATTCCTAGTAGTTTGAGGTTTAGTTAATTCCAAATGTAGTCAAGTTTATGAGGAAGAGTCGTCATCACAAGTTTATCTTGGTTTATCATCTAACTGCCAAAATTCATGCTGGGACATTGAACACAAAGGACCATAAGGTGTTAATTGCCAGCATAAAAATAATTCTGAAAGCACATGTTTCACTTACCTTTTGCCCTATTTGTTCTCCTAACAAGGTGTTCAATGAGAGACTTCTGTGAGATTTAGAAGAAAACCCAATACTATTCCATCAGGATAGAAGGTAGGACATATGATGAAGATTGATAATCTCCAAAGAGCTGCTCCAGGCAGCTGAGCAATCAGCTTAGTCACATTTGGTCTTTTTAGGCAAGTCTATGAGCTAGATGGCAAGAAAGTTTAGATCTTGGGTGACAGATACAAGCTGGCTGTTAGCAAACTGATGAAGCTCTGGGTTTGGTGTCCCGGGTTTCGGCACCAAATGTTAGTAAATTGATGGCTGAGACTGCGAGGAGACAGTTCAGCCCTAGAGGGCGAGGTATCCCGACACCTCAGAGCTACTTAGGACAAGAGCTCTGCCCTGAAGGTGTCCCAGACACCTGAAGCTGTTTAGCACAGCAGTGATGGCAGAACTGGAGACAGTTCTGCCCTAGAGGGCGAGGTATCCCGGACACCTCAGAGCTACTTAGGACAAGAGCTCTGCCCTGAAGGTATCCCGGACACCTGGAGCTGTTTGGCACAGCTCTGATGGCTGAGACTGCAAAGAAACAGCCCAACCTTGGAAAGGAAGGTTTTCTGACTTCTCAGGAGAGTCAGGCCTGGAACTGCTTCAGCAAGGAAGGGTATCCTGACTCTTCGGGAAAGTCAGGATATACATGGTATGATGGGGGATGGTTTCCCCGCAGGACACTGCAATCCTGCTCCTCTCCTGGAGAGCCACAATCTCTGGCTCAGTGTTACCAGCTCTTTCTCGCTCAGTCCACTATGGGATGTCCCAGCAAGGTTCTTCTGTTCAGCTCCCAATGAAGGTCTTCACCCAATACTCTTTTGAGAAAGATGTTTATTTGGGAAGGAGGAGTCCAGGAGAATAACTGCCTCTACCAGGGTGGAGAGAACAGTTCACAACTGACTGGGCAGGGTGGTTTATATAGGATGTCTAGGGGGCGGAGTCAACTGTGATTGGTTAGTTTATTTTCTGCCCAGGGATTGGCCAGCTTTGTGAACAAGGGGCAGAGATGGCCCTAACTTCAGGGCCAAACTGTGTTTCTTTCACTGGCCTTTCTTGGCTTTTTGACACTACCTCTAAGGCCAGGGAACATTTCTTTCACTGACTCTGATTCTAGGGGCCAAGAGTGTTATTTTGGTACTAGTCTCAGAGTCAGGGCATATTTCCTGGGTTCTGGGTTTGGGGATAAAGTGTTCATTTCTCTGGCTCAGGTCCCAAACACAGGCTGTGTTTCTTGCCCTGGTCCTGGGCCCTAGGGCCAGGATTCTACTGTCCTGCTCTGTGATTGGTTGTTTTCACAAGTCAGTTGGACAGGGGCAGAGGTGGCTCTGATCTGAGCTAAACTGTGTTTCTCTTACTGGCTTTATCTGAGCCATCTTTCCCTAATTCCCTAATTCTGGGCTCCAGGGTCAGGGTGGGTTTCTCTAGCCAGCCCCTTTCCCTACAGTGGCCACTGGTGAAGTATCAGACAATTACCCTGTTATAAGTATTTGTACTCATTATCATACTCCCAAACTTTGTGTAGGTAAAAATCTAATCATTTTAATTTAATTTACTATTTATTTGTGGCTATCTTTTCAACATTTGGAAATGCAGCACTCTCACTGTTTAGAACACAAAAATTTGACCGTTACACTGTTCATGGATTATTGTCTAGGGTTCTTGATTGAGTTCATTTTCACCACCAATTAAAGAATTAAAAGTCAGGAAAAGTCTTGAGGAAAACAAGTAGGAGCAGGGAATACCTCAGCTGCAGCAAGAGAATCAATAGATGAAGAAATGCTGTCATTGGGGCTGAAACACACAGCAAGGCACATGGAACACAGAGAAGATACTCTGTTGAACAGAGGGAGGACTTGGGAATCCTGCTGTCTCTTGAGGGCTGTTGATTTTAAAAACTTTTGAGGAGTCTTCACGCTCTACTCTATGGCTGATCATCTTTCACTAGGACAGGGAGGCTGACAGGCTCACAACTTTGAGGCAAATGCGTCTTGATCCAGTCTTGAACTTGAACAACAGGCCGTGCTGGCAGAAGAAAAAGCCTGCCGGATCTTTAGGCCTTTGCCACATGTCAGACCAGACTTATAAGAAAGTGGCCAGAAGTTCACCATCTTTATCATCTGGATATTTATCATTTTTATTATCTATTTGTGGTCCCTGTTTCTATCTTTCTGCCTATCAGTGATCTATCTAACTCCTAGTCCTTTACATAAACATATAAAAAAAGATTGTATGATGTGAGGGAACCCACTCCTACTTTTTCCCCAGGGTACTCTTGAGGAGAGAGGGCTAAGAGATATTAGGTAGAAGGATAGAGGGGAGAAACAGATAGAAACACAGGATAGCCTTGGAAGGAACTGGATCAATATCCACCAGCTCCTCCTGTATCTTCTAAAATGCCTTTTATAGGAATGCCAAGGGGTAGAGAAAAACATCTCCCCCTAGCACAGCCAAGTGCAAACCCTTCCAATTACCTGGTAACCACACACGTGGTCAAGCAATCCTCTAATGCAGACTTGCTGGGTAAAGCAAGCTCAGATCTCACTAAGAAACATTTGTCAGCCTCCACAACTCCCAGTTCTTGATATAATAAAGGGTCCCCCAGGCCCTTCAGATAGACTGTGCCTGTCCTAGGTTGTCCTTCTTGAGTAATCTTCCTTACCTGTCTTGGAGACTTTCCATCAAGCATACTCTGGCATAGGTTGGAAGCTATCAAGAAGTAAGTTGCCCATCTGTGGTTACCTACCTCTGGCAGGAGGAGGTACAGAGCTTAACTCAGCTCTGACCTAGGTCCCTGCTTAGAGCTTGCAAACATCCACAGTGATCTCCATAGCTGCCACACCTCCTAGTAAAGGAGTAGAGGATAATAAAGATGGAATATCCTTTTTGGAATAGGTCTAAGGTGACTACACCAGTCTTAGCTACACCAAGCCTTTTTCTAAATCAAAACTCTCTCCTAACTGATGTTCAACAAAACTTTCAGGAGAATATTTTGATTCCCAGGAGAAAACAGTCATTTCAAAACACTTCAAAGTATCCACTCAAGTAAACAAAAACCCATGCTAATTATAAAGATACTTTTAGCTGTTTAAGTAGCTCATATATACATGTGTTCCTACCACAGCAGTAGAATTTCTGCACAAACTAACTCAATTGTGGGTGGCCTACCCATTTCTAAACAGAAACAGAGGAAGAGTGGAAACTTTTAAGAAGAAGACAGAAAAGTTTCCCTAATTGTGACTATGACACCTTCACTTAAGTATTCCAGGGGCCACTGAGACCATAAAATTATATTTTAAGCTATCATAAAAATTGTTCAAATTTATCTGAAGGTAAAGAGTAATAAAAACAATTCTAGTATGAAAATCACTATACACTTTTTACAAACTTACATTCAACATTTACACTTTTTATTTTATTTTATTTTATTTTACAATGCCATTCAGTTCTACATATCAGCCACAGATTCCCTTGTTCTCCCCCCTCCCACATCCCCCCCCTTCACCCCAGCCCACCCCCCATTCCCACCTCCTCCAGGGCAAAGCCTCCCCTGAGGACTGAGATCAACCTGGAAAACTCAGTTCAGGCAGGGCCAGTCCCCTCCTCCCAGGATGAGCCAAGCGACCCCGCATAAGCCCCAGGTTTCAAACAGCCAACTCATGCAATGAGCACAGGACCTTAACATTTACACTTTTTACATTAAGCATTTATCTTTTTACAAACTTGCATTCAACATATTTACAAGTCATCACTTCAAATTTACACTTTTTATAAACTTACATTCAAAAGCAAACTCTATAGGACTACTTTACAAACTTTAGCAAACATCTGGAAGAGATTTCTTAACAGAACTATTTACTTTTTCTTCCAATAAGACAGAGAGTTTGCAAATCACGACCAATTGCCATACTGAGCTACTGTAAAACTCTTAGAAAAAACTTCCTACACATCTATTAGGAACCATCTTCCTTAAAAGAGCCTGCATTGAAACAGAAGCAGTGTGGCTCCAGGTTCCATTTCATTCTAGCTTTACTGGAGAAACATCAGCAGCTATGGTATTGTTAGAGTTGGCATTTCCTTGTTCCACACACCTCACCAAACTCAGACAGCCAGTAAGCTTCTGAAGGTACAATTCCCCTTTCTTAATTTTTCAAAGCTGCTTCTTGTGATTGCCATGAGCCCTTTTAATGATGCCTTTCCTTGTCATTCAATGTTTCCCTCTTGCATCTCAAGCACAACCCAAGTTTCTTATTTGCCCATAGGTTTTTTTTTCACACCCAAAGCAATTTTCTGGTATTCAGACTGCTTTCCCTTGCTTTCTAATGGGTTTCAAAGGGTTTGTTGACAAATGGCAGCATTTTAATGCCTCCAGGCTTTGTTCACCTGCTTCTTGTTTCCAGGAGGTAAGCTAAGCTTTCTAACAGCAGCATTTTGAGGTGGAAAAAGCAGAGTTTTGGGGCAGCAGAGTACTGGCAGTATTTCTCTTGGGTGTTTTGCTGCTCTGTCTGAGCTTCCCTCTAGGCCTGCTTATACCGCCACTACATTCCCCAAGCTACCTTTCTTTATAACATCATGCTCTTATGAACTACATTTTCCAAGCTGCATTTCTTTATACCATTCAGTGCTTTGCTCTCCTACCTTACCAAGTCAGTGAAAGAAAATGAAAGCACTTGAAATAAAAAGCTTTTTCAGGAGGATTTTTCCAATGGATAGATCCTCTGTCATGGCTTGTCTCCCCCTCACCCCCCACCCCAATGTAGAGCCCCTGCTGCCACCACACTGCTCTGCTCAGACTCTAACTGCTTTCTGCATGCCAATAGCTTTTCCTCAATCTCACACCACCTCTGCTGCAGCTCCACCCTGGGAGGAAGCTGCCCCTGCTCAGCTTTCCACCTCCATTTTCTTTGGCATCTCTCACTAGGCCCTAGCCACAGAGGACTCTGGCTAGGGTCTGAAGTGTCTGCTGTTTTTCTAATACTGGCTTGAAGAGGAGACAGGACTAGCAGAGAGGGTTTGTCATGTTCTAAGAGGTATTTTTTTCTAGGACAATTACAGGTGAATTCCCTGTTCTGATAGATGTTTCTTCCAGGTGAATCTAATTTTGTCCTACCTAATGACTCATGAGCTCTTATGGGGCTGTTCATTACTCTGCTTAGTAACCACAACGCCTCCTCTTCAGAAGTTGATTGCTCTCAGCAAGTGTTCAGCAATGGCACTATTAACCTAATAGTTGACAAAGATAAAATACAATGCTATAAGGCAGGTGAAGGCCTGAGCAAATGAAGTCCTGAGTGGCTGCATATTGTTAACATGGGCATAGCCATGTGGAAGACTCCAAAGCTTTGGTCTCATGAAACCTTGGCAGAGCCAGTTTCTTATTTGAGCCAGGTTCAAAGGGGCAGAAAACATCACCTTGGGATCCAAGAATGAGTCTTTATGAACAATTGATCAGTGTGTGAAAGGATGTCCTCCTCCTTGATGTTTATACCCTGAAGCTGCTGGCCTATGGAGATGTGCTATGAAGACTAGTTAACTCTTCCCCCTATGTTATATATTACTATACCTAATAAACATGCTGGGGTTCTGGGTTGTGGAGGTAGCAGACTCCTACCTGATCCCAGGTTTATTGTACATTTTTTGTGTGTGTCTGTCCTTTCATCATTCCCTTCCTGCCCCTTCCAGGATTCCAGGTCCCAACCTGTTCTGGTTGAGCAGATGAATACAGAGTTTTGGGACAAAGGCTGTATAGAAGACATCCTCTGTGTGGGGTGGAGAGGAAAACAGATCATGGAATGTAAAGCAGCAATGGACTGAGGAAAGGGTTCCTACATGGCAGTATAGCATATGGAGACACACACCACTCAGCATCAGGGATTGAATCATGGAGAAAAAGGAACAGGACTCTCATATGACAATAAATATCCTCTTTCACCTTGTAAGAACAACAAAGTTACTGCCAAGAGCACAGATAACATTGTTCTGAGGGTGAATAATGTCCAGATAGACAATGGTCTGAAGGCATGTGGCTCATTAATAACAAAACCAGTGGAAAGGATCAGTTCTTGATTTAAGGACCTGCCAAATAAATCCCATACCACAAAAGCCATTGCTAATAATATCATACATACCACTAGTGAAATATCAATGACTATTGGTAGATTATCTACATATATATGTATATATCTATGAATATATATATGAACATAATGAGGCTCTGGATTTAAATTTAAAGGTTTGGTTTCTAGAATAACAATATTGTCCTAGAAAATGCTATTTGAATACACTTAAGAAAATAATATTTAGGCCTCCCAGGTGAAGTGGACTGGAGCTATCAAGCCTCGGGCAGTCAAGGTGGAGGAGAGTAAAGCCTGAAGGTGCCTGGCATCTTTTGCCTCACCCTAACAGGGATGGTGCAGCACCGCCAGCCTGGACAGCCACCACCTGACCTGGGACCTTGCCAGATCCACCATCCCACTGTCCTACCACTTGGCCTGGACAGAGCTCTCTTCCACTCCCGAAAGCTCCTGAAAGTTCCATCGTCAGCCAGCCAGCCCGCATTGTGGATATATGGCATTGACCTGCTTGCTTTGGTACAAGAGCAGACTCCCTCCTTCCCGCCCCTCTGCCCAGTGACTGTGGAGTGAGTCTCCTGTGCAGTGCAGACCTGCCCGCCCGCCCGCCCCATTCCCCAGGCACAGTGGTTTGGCAGCAGGGTCGTTTTAGCTGGAGGCTTTTTGTTTTAAAAAGCAGCTACGGTTTTCACAAAGGGGAAGGAGAACAAACTACTAGCTACGTCTGTATAGCTGAACTTTTATATGTCCCCTGCTGTCCTCTGCTCTGCTGTCCCCAATGGTCTCCTTTATCTCTGTCCTGTTTGACATGTCATAGCACTACCTTAAGAGGTGATTCTTAAGAGTGCCTCCCCCCTCCCCCCC
>CABHPH010017741.1:0-14104 GCA_902168325.1 Peromyscus nudipes | reverse complement strand
GGAGAATTAATTTTTTCCCTTTTTCTTTTTTCCATCCTTTCCCCCCTTTTCTTTCCTTTAAACTTACCTCTCTGAATGTAGTTTACAAACTATATTTTAATCTGCTTTACAGATTCATCATTTACAGCTTTTCCATTATTTTATTATCCTTATTTAAAAGATGCACAATTGTGAACTCTCTCTGACACTTGGGCTTTTGACAAACCTGGTCTTCTCCCAAAGCTGTATAAATTATGTTCCGGTGTAAACGTGTGGGTGGTGCTGTTGCTGTGGGTGCCGCAAATTTACCTACTCATGTTATGAAGGTTGTCTACATTGCTCTTTTTTGAAATCTTTGCTTTTTAAAATAATTACTTTGTTGTAGTGAATTTACAAATAAAGTCATCATACATTTAGGTGTAGGCAGCCATCCAAACAAACACTGTCCCAGTCCAAAATCTACTTTATTGAACTTCTGTACAATTCGAATAGCCATTCTGAAGTTATGGAAGTCTCAAGTCATTCTGAAGTCTTAGTTTAACGGAGCTTTGTAAACTTCCTATCAGTTTCATTTTTATGGACTCAGGTAGCTGAAGTATTCCTGGTCCCACCCGGCTCCTGCGGTCACACACCAAGTAAACACACAGAGGCTTACATTAATTAAAACTGTTTGGCCGTTAGCTCAGGCTTATTACTGACTAGCTCTTCCACTTAAATTAATCCATAATTCTTATCTATGTATAGCCATGTGGCTAGTTCCTTTTCTCAGTTCTGCCTTCACATCTTACTACCTCTGTGTCTGGCTGGCGACCCCTGATTCAGCCTTCCTCTTCCCAACATTCTCCTTGTCTGTTTATCCCACCTATACTTCCTGCCTGGCTACTGGCCAATCAGCATTTTATTTATCAACCAATGGCAACAACACATTCACAGCATGCAGAGCACCATCACCCATCATTTCCCCTTTTCTTTCTATTTAAAAGGAAATTTTAACTTTAACATAGTAAAATTACATATAGCAAAAACAGTTATCAAGCAAGAATTATAGTTATAATATTTAGTCTATTTATATTTGGCAAAAATCAAAGAAGATATACTATCTATCCTATATTTTTGAGTCCAAGGTTCCATATCTACCTTATCTCCTATCAAAACCAAGGAAAACCATAATTATAACTATCTAGTCTTCAACTACATCAAAGAACTCAGAAGAATATATTACCTAAGTAAACAGGAAGAGCATTGTAAGCAATTTCCAAAAATCTAGAATGACAGAGACAACTGCCTGCCTGGACAGTTATCTAAAGTTCTTCTTTAATGTTGGGGCATCCATCTTCAGCCCATAGGCCTAGAGTCTCTCAGTCACTTCTCTCTGTGTCCTGTAGAATGTGTGGCAGTTTCCTCTGCGAAGCAGGAACCTGAAGGACCATTTTGCCAAAGCAAAGTTCAGTGGTCACCTTCTTGTGCGTTCTGCATGTCCAGTAGATGCAACATTTTGTCCAGCAGTCCGGGCAAGAACAATTTCTTGCCCAAATGGCTATTTTTACCGAGAAGAAGATAAACTCCATATAGAGTGTCTTCGATGCTCATCTTCCTCTCTGAAGTAAATCGGTCCTGCCAGGAGCAGATGTGTCTCACTGTCCAGAAAGTCTAAGTTTTTAAAAACACATTAAATGCCATATTCTGTAGGTCTTTGAAGGGTTTGAAGAATACCTAATTGAATTATGTCTGTGTATACCTAAAAAACTTAACATGACTATAAGTTTGACTGTCATAGATGACTAGTTACTAATCTGTGTTTCTTAATTATCTATTACAATCTTGGGTCTCTGAGGGAGTTGAAGATTAGATAGTTATAGTTATAATTTTCCTTGTTAAGAATTTCAGAAAAGAAACTCACTAAAGAGGTGTAAAGTGTATAAATTTGAAAGACATAACAAGATAGTTCTCTTGTTAGTAATGTAAGTTAGCATAGAAAGTGAACCAGGTACATTTTGAACTTACCAAAATAGCATAGATAATGAAGTATTTTCTCTGAGTTTGTCAAATACAAATGGACTAGACACTTTTGAGGTTTTTACTGCTTTTTATATTGTATATATTTTTTGTACTTATTGTATGTAGTTTTTCGTATATTATAACCTTTTTTTCTTAGAATAAAAAGGGGAAATGTGGTGATATTTGTGCTGAAATGTGAATATTTTATTTTATTTTATTTTATTTTTTTTGGTTTTTCGAGATAGGGTTTCTCTGTGTAGCTTTGTGCCTTTCCTGGAACTCACTTGGTAGCCCAGGCTGGCCTCGAACTCACAGAGATCCGCCTGCCTCTGCCTCCTGAGTGCTGGGATTAAAGGTGTGTGTAGATGTAACCAACCGTCTTATTAAATAAGAGACACAGAGCCAATGTAAAGATAAAAGCCCAAGAGGTCAGAGCTAAGAGCCTTACCCGCTTTCCGCCAGCTAGCCTCTCCCGCCAAGAGACCTCTCCGAAAAGGGAGGTACTTCCTGTGCGTTTGTCTTATAAAGAGTTCTTGTTCTTCCTTCTCATTGGTCGTAAACCCAACTATGTGACTGCCTCGTCATTGCCTGTCTGTACAGACCTCCAGGTCTTCTGTGGTTGGTATTGAGATTAAAGGCGTGTGTCTCCAATGCTGGCTGTATCCTTGAACACACAGAGATCTACCTAGTTCTGCTTACCAAGTGCTGGGATTAAAGGCGTGCACCACCACCGCCCTGGCTTTCCCTATGGCTTGCTAATAGCTCTGACCCCTAGGCAACTTTATTTATTAACATACAAATAAAATCACATTTCAGCACAAATAAAATACCACTATAGGTGTGCGCCACCACCACCCGGCTAGAATATTTTATTTGTATGTTAATAAAGTTTGCCTGGAGATCAGAGATCAAAGCGAGCCTAAACAGAAGTCAGGTGTTGGTAGCACACGCCCTTAATCTGATCACATGGCAGGCAGAGACTCTGTGAGGTCAAGGACACAGCCAAGTGTGGTGACACACGTCTTTAATCCCAGTACCAACCATAGAGACCTGGAGGTCTGTATAGACAGGCAGTGACGAGGAAGTCATGTGGCTGGTCTTAGAGCCAATGAGAAGGCAGAACAGGAAGGCAATAAAAGCTCAGGGTAAACAGGAAGGAGCTTTCTCTGTGGGAAGCTACAGCGTGGTGGTAAGCTAAGGCTAGTCGTGGCTATTTGCTATTTCTCTGATCTCTTTGGCTATTACCCCTGTATTTGGCTTTGTGTTTTTTTATTTAATAAGACTGTTTAGACATTCGTCTACAGATTTATCTATGACAAACAAAGCAAAAAGACCACAACAGAGTTGAAATTGTGTCTTTTATGGCTCATGTTCTTTTTTCTGCATTCCGCCTATCATCACCCAATATTACCCTTTTTTATTCTTCTCAATATATACTATATTATACCCATAATTATAGCTGTTTACATGTATGCATTATACTTTATAGGCTAAGATCTGCATATGAAGGAGAATGTGATTTTTATCATTCTGAATTGAGTAACCTCACTTATTTATATAGTTTATATTTATTCTCCTTAATACATATTCTCTTATGCCCATAATTACAGCTGTTTACATATATGCACATTTACGTTATTGGCTAAGATCAGCATATGCAGGAGAACATGGGATCTTTTTTCTTTCTGACATTAGGTGAACTCATTTAATAGTATACATTATAAGGCCACCCACAAATTTGCTGGTTTTCCTTTAGAGTTGAATTATATTCCCTTTTCTGTATGTGTCAGATTTTCATTCTTTGTTCCCCTGTTGGACTTCTGGGTTGTTTCTATTTCCTCTCTGTTTTGAATAAAGCAGCAATAGACCCAGATGTCCATGTCTCTGAACAGAGGTGCAGAAATTCTCCACAAAATAGTTACAAACCAGGTTCAAGAACATATTAAGAATGTCGTGCATTATAACCAAGTGGGCTTCATCCTGGAGAGGCAAGATTGGGTCAACATATGTGAGTTAATAAATGGAATATACTGTTTAAGTAAACTTCCACAAAGCTACCCGATCAATACTGAAAAGCACCTGAACTCAGTATGCTTTTGTGATAAAAATCCTCCGGATATTAGGAATAGATGGAACAGACCTCCAGATAACAACAGTTGTCTATAACAGACTGTTTATCACAAACCCTTAGCCAGCATTATATCAGAGACAAACTATAGCATTTCCTCTAAAATCAGGAGGGAGACAAGGGTGCCCATGGTTCCCTCTCATTCGCTGTAGTGTTTGAAGTATTACCTATAACAATTAGACAAGTGAACTAAATAAAAGAGGTAAGCATAGGAAAGGAAAAAGTCATACTGTCAGGATTTGCATATGATATGAATTTATACTTGAGACCTTAATAGAACTTACTGGAAAACCCTTAGATCTAATGAACACATGAAATTGTAGAGCACAGAATCTATATAAAAAAGTAGTAGCCTTCATTTATCTTAACAATGCACTCCTCGAGAAATAAATTAGGGAAACTGCCTCATTTATAATAGCTTAAAAACAACAGTAACAACAATAGCAACCAAAGAACAGACCGACCACACACCTAGGAATGCATCTACAGCTACAGGAAACAGAACAGACCGACCACACACCTAGGAATGCATCTACAACAACAGGAAACAGAACAGACTGACCACACACCTAGGAATACACCTACAACAACAGGAAACAGAACAGACCGACCACACACCTAGGAATACATCTACAACAACAGGAAACAGAACAGACCGACCACACACCTAGGAATATACCCACCCAAAGGAAAGAAAGATCTCTGTGATGAAGACTTGAAGACTTCGAAGAAAGAAGTGAGAGACTAGTCTAGAGGATGGAAAGACCTCCCATTGCTCCTAGACGGACAGAATTAATAGTGTGAAAATAGCTATACTACCAAAATTATTTACAGATTTAATGTAACACATAAGCCTTAGTTAGGGTCACTATTGCTGTGATGAAACACCATGACAAAAACAACCTGGGGAAGAAGAAAGGGTTTGTTTTCCACATCATAGTTCATCATGAAAGGGAGTCCGGACAGGAACTCAGACAGGGCAGGAACCTGGAGGCAGGAGCTGATGCAGAGACCATGGAGGGGTGCTGCTCACTGGCTTGCTCAGCCTGCAGCCCAGTCTTCTGGAGGCATGCCCGCAATTGGGGTTCCCTTCTTTTAGATGATTGTAGCATGTGTCAAGTTGACATAAAATTAGCTACCAGAACATATTAGAGTTCTGACGTTTCACAGATCTAGATTTTAAAAAATCCAAGAATTTAATGGACTCATAAAGGCCACAAATAGCCAAAGCAATCCTAAGAAGTAAGAACAGTTACACCACAGAGCTATAGTGGCAAAAACAGCCCAGTGCTGGATAAAAAACAGACAGGGAGACCAGTGGAACAGAGCAGACGATCTGGAAACAAACCATCAAAGTTATTGACACCTTACTTTTGATAAAGATGGAAAAACATGCAGTGGGAAACAAGGATGGCTTATTCAAAAAATGGTGCTGGCAAAATTAGATACCTACCTGCAGAAAAATGAAACTGTATTTCACCTTTGTACAAATACGAATTCAAAGTGGATCAAAGACTTTAAAACCGTAAACACTGAAATTAACAAGACAAAAACATAGGGAGGGCTCTCAAAGACATCGGGGTAGGCAAGAACTTTGTGAATGGAGCTGAGAAGCACAGCAGCCAGCCCAGGTACCAGTGGATGGGACTGCGTGCCATGAAAGCATTTCTGCACAGCCAAGGAGTCAGCAGAGGCGGCCCACTGAATGGGGCGAGTCTTTGCTAGCTGAGAATCGAAGAAGTTAAATACCATGGAAATAAGCTGCCAATCTACAAATGAGCTGATGAATTGCAGTTTTCAAAAGAAGGAACACAAAAGGCCAGTGACTATTTTTAAAAATGTTCAATTTCCCTAGTCATTGGGGAAACTCACATTATAACTATGCTGAGATACCACTTTATCTGAGTCAGAATATTCTTCCAAATATTTCAAAGAAATTAAAAAATATTTTTAGATTTATTATTACTACTATTTTTTTTGTGTGTGTGTGAGTGTTTTGCCCAGGTGTCTGTCTTTAACCAAGTATGTGCATGTTTTGCCCACATGTGTATCTGTAACCAAACACGTGCCCAGTGTGTGAGAAGACCAGTACAGCACACTGATACCCTGGATTTAGAGTGAAAGATGGTCGTAAGCCTCCATGTAGATGCTGGGAATTGAACCTGGGTCCTGTGGCAGCGCGGCCACACCTTCACCGCTGTGCCCTCTCTAGCCCCATTCCTTATAATTTAAAATCTTTATTATGATTTCCTCCCCCTTATTTACTCTAATAGGTTTGTAGAATCAATTATTTGGGAATGAACGACCCAAACAACACATAAACAGATATTTTATGTAGAATAATGTTTGATTCTTTTTTCCTTCCTTCCTTCCTTCCTTCCTTCCTTCCTTCCTTCCTTCCTTCCTTCCTTCCTTCCTTCCCTCCCTCCCTCCCTCCCTCCCTCCCTCCCTCCTTCCTTCCTTCCTTCCTTCCCTCACTCCCTCCCCCCTCCCTTCCTCCCTCCCTCACCTCCTTTCTTTCTATTTTGATTGTAAAGTGACATTTGGATAACTTGAGGGGAAAATTCTTGAGAAATTATTGATTCTGGCTCACTGTACTGTTTCTCCTTTAATTAATTGAGTTACCTGGTGAAGTGAGAGTCTTTCCATAGCATTTTTATAGTTAGTCCAAGTGTATAAGAGTCAACTTTTTCATATTTTAAGATCCAGTGAAAATGATCACATTTTACTAATGCACTTTGAGTTACACTTATGTACTAATGTACACTAGTTCTCATATACTAACGTACTAATGAGTTATAATGTTTTTAGAACGTTTATAAGAGTTTAATAATCTAATTGTTGATAGTATAAAAATGAGTATTTTCCATGTAGTCCTCCATAGTAATAAATAACTTTTAGTTTCTTGGGTGCATTTTCCTAATTTCTTCAGTTAACTTTTTAGACCTGGGTACCTTCCCCTTTCTGTAAATTCATGCATCTTTCTTTCAGTGTTGTAGACGGTAACTTTTCCCATTTATCAGAATCAACTTAAAAGCACTTCAGTGCTCATCCTCCCATCCCAGGATTCTTGGTTGTGTACGTATAATGTTAATTATTCATTTGTGTTCATTATAGTACTCTTCTACATTGACAGTGAATTTGCTTGTTGATTATTGGTCATGCACTTCTTCCCACTTTTTTAAAGTTAAGAAACTCTCCATTTCTTCATCAAGAAGAAAAGAGATGGTGTTTTGACTTTGTGTGACTTTAGAAGATCTTTAAACTTCCTACACTTCCCTTAGTGCATACCTTATAATGACCTGTTTGTGTATGTGTGTGTATGTATGTGTGTGCGCGCGCGTGTATGCATGAGTGTTAGAGGAGAGAGAAAATTTATATTTAAGAACTTATAAAATGTGTTAATGTAAGTTGAAGAATTACCAGTAAAATGTTATCAAAATGATGATTTTCCTTACTGCTCAGTTTGAAGAAATGATTGTTAGTAATGTCTTAAAGAAGCCTTTACTCAAAGCATTCTTTGAATAAGACTGCTGGAATTTATTTTCAGCCCTCATCTCTTCTCACACCAAAACAGTATGAGAGTGTGTACTTTAATGGTCAGATCCATTTCCTCTTGTGAATTGATGCATTGTTTTAGAAGGTGGTTCTGTTCTTAGGCCATGAAGGCAATGTGCACTAAAACCCTAAAAATTGGGTGATTTTGTTTGCTACTAATGTGCTATTTGATGGCTGTCTTAAGTTCACATAAGGGTTTGAAACTTTCCTTTACCGTTTAGAGTTGAAATACAAAACATTGTATCCTTTGTTTTGTCCTGGAAAGGGATTTAAACAAACTTTCTTTTGCACTTGTTGAATATGTATTTCATAGTAAACACCATGAAGTTTGCAGCAGTTAAGAAGAAGAAGAATGAAAGATAAAAGATACACATTCAAGAAGGCTTGGTCTCACAGTGGCGCATAATCCTTTCTGCTGTCTGTCACTGGTACCCTGGCCCTGTACCTACCAGAACAAAAGAAACTGAATTGAAAATTGTGGGAGCCAGGGCACATTCTGTTGGCAGCACATCGCATGGCCCATAGGCGTTGTCAGGTCTCAGTTTGATGCCCTTTATTCTTCCTGACAGATGTGAGGTAGGGCCTGTGAGGGGGAAGTCATTACTAGAGAGAGGGCAGTGTCAGATCAAAAGTAACCAGTGATCAAACAAGGTAAAGGCTGTGGAAAATAAGCTCTCTCCCTGGCCTCAACACCTGCCTGATCACTGAAGGGAATAGTCCTTCCGAGTCAGGGCGAGTTGATTTTCTTTGATGTACAGTGAATTACAAGTCAGAGTAGAAGCTTAGCTGTAGTACACAAGATCTTTACTCCGAGTTCTTGGGCAGTTTGGTGTTTCAGTTTTTTATTTCTATTACCTCGATGTATGTAGAAGTCATTCTCTGTTGAACAACATAGTAAAGCTGTAGCTGCTCACTTTGTTGTCCCTGGATGCTTAGTGATAGCACTGCTAAATAAGTCTCAATACAGTGTGGTCGGACTCTGCACGACGCCTAACTCTCCATTTCTGAAATACCTAATTGTAATTTCAGTTAAATCATTGCTGTAATTTTAATGGTGGACATAAAGTAACGCACTGGTGACGTTTGGCACCCAGTAGATCCCCTCACAATGGAGCTTGGAGTGCTGCTTCCCTCGGGGATTTAAAACACAAGTGCATCTAAGGACTCACGTCTTAGTTTAGTATAACCAGCCCTATCATGGCAGTTGTGAGTGTACAGAGTTACCAGTGGGGTTTATATTGTATGTTGTAACTTTGCCATTGCCCACTCACCCACAGCCCAGGCGTTTCCCTACCTGCTGTGCAGGAAACGCACATGAGGCAGGTTCCAAGCATCCCAGTTAAGTGTGTCCTCATCGGGCTCTCCGTCTTCAGACTGTGATAGAAATCTTCTGTACTGTATCTCAGGCCTCTGAATGCCTGTGTCATTTAGTCATCAAGTCGTGGCAGGGAATTTGTTTGAAATTGCTTATTTTTTAAGACAGGAGAATAGTCTCAGTGCCTCATTACCTTAAAAAGTAACATTGGCCTAGTAATTTGTTGTTTGAAGTTATGTGTTTGGTTTTGACATATTTAGATAACAAATTCTTTACATATGTAGAAACACAAACAAGAATTATTATCTTTCCATTAATTGATGTTTGGTTGTTAAGTATAAATTTGTTATATACTTCAAAATTAGATACTAAATTTATTGGTATTTTCTGCCTGATTTATATAAAATTGTTTATAAAATAACTGTTTAGGTCTAGTTTGACTTAGAGGGACATATATTGAGTTAGATGTATTCCAATTTTAAAATTTTATTGGTGTAAATGGCCTGCAAATGAAGCACTTGTCAGTGTGTAAACGCTATGGATGTAGCTCGTTGTTTGCAGCTCTCTGTATTCTCTCATGCCTTGTACTTTGCTCACTCCACATGAGGTGTGAGAGCCAACCACGGCCACTAGTGTTCCATGTTTTCTTACATCTGACTGTCTATCAGGATAATAAACGTTGAGTGTTTTTCTTGTGTGTGATCAGAAGTTTAAGATCATTAATGATTGGTAAATGTGATGTTTTGGTGGGTATGTCAGTATTTAAGAAGGTTAAAATTTAATAAATTAAGGAAAGCATGCTTTTGGAGTTTAATTTGAGAATGATTCAAACCTAACTTTTAGTGTACTCTTTAATGTATTCTTGTGCTGCTGTTCAGATGTTTAGATTGAGATTGTTAGTCCCTTGAGTTTTCATCTTCCACTTGTAGATTGTGTGTACAGATTTTGTAATGACGCCTTTGTTCTATTGTTTTGATTTCCTGCAACTTTAGCAATGCCTGTGATTTAATGTCCATCTTAGGAAAATTATATTCTTTCAGGATGCACATTAGCTGATCAGCAGTCTAACCAATTGCTAGTGTAGCATGGAGGTAACTAAATTCAAACTTACCAAATTAATTTTGTGAAAGTTTACCCCCTAGTTTATATTGTTACCAATAACTGAGTAAACATAGCCAATATCATTTTTTATAAAGATAAATTAATTTTATTAATTTCCTTTAGTAAATAGGTCTTCAGAGAGAAAAAAAGTACTGTAAATATTTAGGTCTTCTTCCAATTTTAAAACCACCCATTTTCAGAAAAATTAGTATTTTTTTCTATCTTAGTTACCTAAATTGGTCAATACTAGTCTAATATACAGTTTTGGTGAAATAAAACCTAACAAAAGCACAGTCATTTACTGCGTAACGAAGTTTAGTCAACAGCTGATCACTTGCATTCCAGTGATCCAGTAAGACTGCATAGCCTTGTGATGTCATAGGATTTGTGTGTACCCATTGTGGAAACGGTACAGCAAACGTCAGAGTGCACTTATACAGACCTGGATGGTACAGGTCAGTCAGTCAAGCTGTGGTGTGATGTGTTTGAAACTGCTTCTCATTTTGTAGTGGACTTTCTATAATCAGATGGAGTACATTTTAAAATAAAGGTAAAAGTATTAATAAGAAGGTGAAGCAGCACCATAGTCACTTGTTACCCAGTACTCTGTTATGCTCATTCTGTCATTTTAGGTGTGTATTATGTGTATTATTATATCCACCCAAAGAAGTGATGCCAACACTTAATTTGCTATATTTAGGTCTTCAAGTACTGTTACCTATGGAATATACCCCCATATATATGCATGTGTGCTGGTTGTTTATGTTCCCCTAGACATATCCTGGTGAGATTCCATATAAGTGATTGATGCAGTTGGTATAGAATTTGGCAGTGTATTTTGTGAACCTTTACACAGTTCATTGCATCGAAGTTTATTCAGTATTTCTAATGTGAGACAGACTTGGAGGTATAAAGCAATAACCCCTTGTGTGATTTTTAAAGTGTCAGAAAGTTTCATGAATATAAAGCGATAAAATTCTTTGGTTTTCTTAGTGTAGCTCAACCAATGGGACAATTTAATGGGCAAAAGTTATTTTGTAGTTTAACAGCATTCATTGATTTGTGATCATTGATTTTTGATATTTGGGACTACAGATCCTAAGAATAGGTTGAAAATTAGCGAGTGGTGTGATATTTTGTGCCCTAAAAACTATGTATTCAAAACTTGGAAGTAAATTGATGCCTATTACAGGCTCGATAATCTTGTAAAACAGATGGTCTTTTGCTCCTTTATGGTCAATAGGTCTATGAATAAATTAACTTTTCTAAGCCCAATCTCCTATTGTTAACTAACTTATAAGCATTTGTTGAGTGCTAACCTCAGTGAGATAACTGGTTTCAGATCTTTTGCATAGGTGTCCACAGCCCACCTTACTGCGATGCTAAGTCATAGGGGTAATTTCATTCTTGTATTTCCCTGTCAAATGTTTGCTGGAGAGGACAGTTTTTGCAGACACTTTGTAAAGGCTTTGTAGCGTCTTTAGATACTTATAGCACTTCTTGGGCATTCCATAGATAATGGGGCTTGAAGGATTAAATACAGTAAATTGAGTTTTGGTATTACTTACTGGTTGGTGTTACCTTTATTTTTAGAATTCTGTCATCTATTATGTCCTATAAATTTCTCTCCTATAGGAACACTTAAGTAGAAACTAGATTTCTAAAGCAATTGATTTCCTTTATTACAGTAATACTACTAATTTTATAAAGAGATAAAGAGCTCTTTTTGCTTTTTTCTTTGGTATTTTAGAATCTACAAAAACCCAAGATAATCCATTTAGGAAAAAAAACCCAAGTAATTTACATAAACATGGTAGTCACATATTAAATGATCTGTATAGTTTTTCCTTTAGATAATTACCCATAGAGGTGTTGATAATATTGAATACACATGGAGTTAAAAATATATTTATACATATATTTGGAACAATACAATATATTGAGAAATAAAAAAAGAAAGAGGCCTAAATAACTTGTTCCCATAAAAATAAATATGGATAGCTAAAAATGTTCTTATAGTATAGACAAGTAGAATGTGGATTAAAATGCTTTTTTTACCAATTTCCCTGGTTATTATTTTCAGAAAACTTTTAATGCACATGCTAAGATATCTGTGTCTCTTTAAAATTATACTAAATATTCCCATGTGTAATATTCCAATATTGATACACACTTTGGTTCTTCTTTTTTTTGTCATAGCAAATTTTAGCCATAAGCTCCATTGTTTTCTATCAGATTATATTTTGTGTGCCCTTTCTTTGTTAACTTTATAGTTTTTTGATAAAGACAATATTGTCTTTTGTGTAGCCCATCTTTCAACTATGTTTCCAATATTTTTTTAATTATTAGTAACATTTCTTGCTGTAGTTGTTGAAACTATAAAATAGTTTCAACATGTGGAGGCCAGGACAAAAATGAAGAAATGAGAGGAGATGACTCAGAATAGCACCGACTGCTCTTCCAGAGGCCCTGAGTTCAATTCCCAGCACCCACAGGCAGCTCACAACCGCCTGTACCTCCAGTTCCAGGGCATCCGACACCTTCACACAGACAAATGGGCACATAAAATGAAAATAATCAATAAAATATTTTTAAAAATGAAGAAATGATGAGAAATGCTTCTAAAATTCTTGGTGGCCATTTTATTTATTTCATCTTCATCATCATCTTCCTCCTCCTCTTCCTACTTTTCCTCCCTTCCCTCTGTCTCCCCCCTCCCTCTTACTTCTCCCCTCTCCCTTTATCTGCCCCTCCCTCTGTCTCCCCCGTCTCCCCTCCCCCTTCCCCCCCCCCCCCCCGTCTCCTCTCCCATCTCCCCCACTCCCTCTGTCTCCTCCCCT
Organism: Peromyscus nudipes; assembly: GCA_902168325.1. Classification (NCBI taxonomy): domain Eukaryota; kingdom Metazoa; phylum Chordata; class Mammalia; order Rodentia; family Cricetidae; genus Peromyscus; species Peromyscus nudipes. Next base: position 1,185 of record CABHPH010017741.1, on the reverse strand, counting down.
TCCCTTCTTCTAGCTCACCTCTCATCCTCTTTCTTCTTTCCTATCTCCTCCCATTTCTCTTCTTTTTTTGAGACAGGGTGTTGGTGTGTGCCCTAGGCTGTCCTTGAACCGACAGAGATCTACCTGCCTCTGTCTCCCTAGTGCTGGGATGAAAGCCTGTGATGCAAAGCCTGGCTTATGTCTTCTCATGAGAAATACCTGTCAGATACTTTGTCCATTTTTAAGTTGGGTATTTTGGTTACTGTGGTTGAGTCGTAGGAATGCACTATATATTCTGTTCTTCATATGAACTTTTTTCCAGGTACATTCTTTGTAAATATTTCCCCCCACCCTGTAGGGCGTCTCTTCATTCTAATTGTGTCCTTTGATGCTCAGAAGTGTTGAACTTTGTATAGTCTTAATATATCTCTTCTTCACTTCTGTTATCACATCCTGTTCATTGATACTAAATCCAATATTCTGACATTTTTGCGAACTTCACTCGTTGCTTCCTCCCCTCCCCTCTTCTCTCTCCTTCTCTGTGCTGGGGTTGAACGTGGAGGCTGGTGCCTGCCGAGAAAACCCTGTCATGTTGAGCCCCACCCTCTGTCCTCTCAGTGGCCCCCTCTGCTTGGGGAAAGGCTTTTCCCGCTGAAAGCTCTTGGAAATCCATGGTCAGAATATCTTCACGCTATGTTCAAGAACCTATTTCTAGATTCTTTTTGCTATCTGCCTCAGTGTTTGCCTGTGCTCCAGTATTTTCCTGTTTTTACTAGTACACTTCTGCAATAAGTTGTCGATGGAGAAAGTGTTAGGTTTCCAAATTAGTTGTCAGTATTGCTTAATCTACTTGGTTGAGAGTCTGTGAACTTTAGGGTATAGTTTTCTTTTTCTGTAGAACTCTGACTTTGGGGTTTTTATAGGGGTTTAATTGAACCTATATGTTGCTTTGTGTAGAAGTGTCATTTTAACAATGCTAGGTCTTGTATGAACATGATCTTCTTTAATTTCTTTTAGCATATTTTGCAATTTTCACTATGGAAGTCTTTCGCTTCCATGGTTAAATTTTCCCTCAACTATTGTGCTTCTTTGGATGCTCTTGTAAATATAATTGTTCTCAATGTTTATTTTTCTGGTTGTTCATTGTTATTGTTTAGAAATGCACCAGATTATTATGTGGTAGTTTAATGTCTTTTTTTTTTTTTT
>CABHPH010017719.1:0-10480 GCA_902168325.1 Peromyscus nudipes | reverse complement strand
ACACACACACACACACACACACACACACACACACACACACATCTGGCATGTACACACATTCACACTACACAATAATAATGAACAAAAATTTTTGAAAGAATATTTAGAGGCTAATGAGTTTCTGAAATTCCTTCAGAGGAACAGGAAAGCACCTATACATTATCTAAGCATGCTAGGTCAAACCGTGCCTTCACCTTTTTTACCAAAGATTCTCTTGGATCACTTAACAAAAATGATGTCAAATATGGGTAGAGAGAAGTTGGAGGAGATGGTTTTGAGAACAACTTTGTTTCAAGCCTTCAACTTTTTTACTTCATCTTTTTTTATTACACTTGGGTATTTCTCAGTCTCTCTTTCACACTGTGTGTCTCTGTGTCTCTGTGTCTCTGCTCTCTGTCTCTCTCTGTTCCTCTATCTGTGTCTCTCTCTGTTTCTGTCTCTCTCTCTGTCTCTCTCTGTCTGTCTCTGTCTCTCTCTTTCTATGTGGGGGGGAGGTACAGACCCCAGGTGGAAATCAGAAGACAACTTGTGGGAATTTGTTTTCTCTTTATACTAAAATGATCCAAGTAATCCAGTTCTGGTTGTCAGGCTGGGTGGTAAGTGCCTTTTACTCATTGAGCCATCTCACTGGCCCAAGGCCTCAAATTCTTGTACCTTAGTGAGCAATGAGAGATTATTTACAATGAAGTAAATGTCATGACATCAATCTTGGGAGAACTCTACAAATTTAAAAATTAATGGAGGAAAACACATCAAAGAAATGGCAACTACCTGTAATGATGGAAGCACTAAGGCAGAAAGATCCTGAAGCCAGAAGCTCATGAATCTTCTTACAAGCAATGAAGAAACCGCTCCTCAGTTTCTCGGTCCTAAACACTCTAGCTCACTTCGAGGAAGCCATGATATGATGGAAAGAATCTCAGGCAATCTGAGCCCTGGATTTTGGACCACTTTCATAAAATTCACAGATAAATTTTTAAAAAGTATTTCTCATAAACTTAGATAGTGTGGATTGTGGCATGGAGTTTATGCATCTACTTATCCCATCAACAGAAATGAGGGATATCTCTTTTCTGCAAATTTCCTTTCACCACATAAGCTAACATATTCATAGGTTCTAAAGATTAGGATATGGTTATCTTGGTGGTTTAATTATTCTAGTATACCAGTAATGCTTGAAATTCACAAATATAGTGAAGGTATCAGAGTATCAAGTCATGCAACCAACAAAACATGAGACTCTGAATTTTTTTCCCAGACAGTTTGTAATTCCAAAAAGTAAAGAAAGTGTCCCTCCACAGTGGGCATCATTAGGTATAAGCAAAGCTATAAAACTGAAGATTAATTCTTTTAAGCACAGTAAACCAACAAACATAGGGTAAAGCAATTCAATCTGTACTGCCTAGTGGTCTGTTTACAAATGTGGAAGTCAAAAATAATAAGACTTTTACAATTATGACAGTATAATTCTGAGAAGCCAATAAGACAATCAAAGGACACAATGATAGAAGTATAGTCTATTGTGGGTTAAACACCCACACAGTGTCACTCATTTTAATAAACACAGCAGTGAAAATGGAGTGTTTACCTTTGGAGGCAGAAATGCTGAAATTGGGGGAAATTTCCCTATAATTTTATAAGTTGGGACATTTATAGACTATGTCCTTCAGCTAGATTTAAGACAGTGGCTGGGGCCACTGTTTTCCTAGCATATTGAAACCATCTAATCACAGAATATTTTATAAAATACACAGCTAAAGAACAGAATCTCCTGAGGTTTGTATCTAATGAAGGGAGAAGTTAGAAGCTTTAATTGTTATAAATTTCCCCAAAATTATTTACTTACAGACTTTGAGTTTCTACACTGCCTTAAAAAATTGAATTAAGCCAACAGATTGATGTCTTTCTACTTGAAATACTGTTTGCCCAGATGCATTTTTACCTGGAATACTTTGAGCTATAGGAAAACTAAGATGACTTTTCTAAATCTTCTGACATTGCCATAATGTAGATTTACTTCTTAAATTCTCCTTTAGGGTACAATTGAGCATTTCAAATAATTTGAACTGTGCATAATTTGTAGGACTGTTGTTTGTTTCTCCCACGACAAAACAGCAAAGCTTCAAAGAGAAAAGTCAGACTAAAACTCATTTGTATTTTACTGCCTTCCCTGGTCTTTGATCAAGTATTGCTTTGCTTCCCACTGATAGAATTCCATATGTAAAGTGCATTGTTAGTACACTGTGTGAAATTATTATTTCAGAACTTTTTTTTTCTCCAGTAGACTCTCATGAGCCTTGGAAGGGGCTTATTACAAATGAAAACAGAAGAAGTAGCAAGTAGTTTCAAATACATAGAGAGGAAAGGAGAGACGAGAGAAGAGACAGAAAGTCAGTGAGAGGCAGAGAGACAGAATGAGATGGAGGGAGGTAGATTATGATTTTTCAGCTCTTCACTATAAATAAGCAGGCTGGATGTTTAGAGCACAGCCCGTCCTCCCTGCTTCGGATGTTTCCTTTTGTTTACAAGTCCCTGCCATCCTTCTTTGTGAAGTGAATACTAAACTCTCTCTAGAGAGATATTATATTGCGTACAGAATGTTTGGCAGATGGTCCTTTCTGTTGTAACAGAAGGCGGTGAGTATACCTGAACTCTTTAGGAACTCAAACACTGGAAAACAAGATAAATGAAAGTCCTGAAAAGTTTTCTCTTTTCCCTTACTATCTCTGCAGATAACCATCCTCCTACTCACCACCCCTCTCTGCTACTACATCAAATAGAAGCAACACTCCTACCCTATCCCATCTCCTCTAAATCAAGTACACCCTTGCCCCTATAATGGTTTCTGTCTCCCATCAATAAAGTTTGTCTAAGGATTATTCATAGTGTTAAGTATGCAGATTCCTGGTCACTGTGCATTGGGATAGTCAAATGCCCTATTATAAGCAATGAAGAAAAGAGACAAACCTTCGTCAGAAAATATCTATAAAAATGAATTGAAATTGAAATGGATAACTACCTGACACCAAAATCTGAACCCTAGAAAGGTTTTTCTCCTTATGTCTGAAGGGAAATAATCCTTTGCAAAATAACTGTCTTTTCAGGAAAGCTGATCAGTGCTTCTCCAGGAGTCCCAAGGACTTGGTCCTTTGCCCTTAGAAAGTTTTTCTGTTTTTCTCTTCCTCAGTGTCTCTGGTACATTTTCTTGCATGGCTTAATCAGTTCTTGGCCAAAAGAATTCTTCAATTGTCCTATTCTCTGTATATAAATGAAAAATATGATGGCATAGCAGAAAAGATGAGAAACAGGACCAGTAAAATGGAAATTCATACACACTACAGAATTGACTCATATCACAAATTGGAAAGTAGTCAAGTCTCCTTAGATGTGTTCTCTCATACACATAAATGAATGAATGCTGCAATAAAATAGACTTTGAAGAGGGTGAGTTCACTGTTATGTACTCTTACCGCATTACACTCCTCTTCTCTAGAAGACACCTCAAAAAATTTAGCATCTTGGAAAAAGAGGTCAAAACTGCTGATGCTTTGATATTGGAATTCTCTGCTTCCAGAACTAGAAGAAATAAATTTCTACTGTTCATAAGTGCCAAGGGCTGTGGCATTTTGTTATTGTAGCAGGAATCTTAAAAGGTCTTATTAATTAAATCAAACCTAAGGCCAGTTATTGTGGTGAATGCTAAAAGATCAGAGAAGCAGAAAAAGCCACAGCTACCTCACCTTGCCAGTTCCTCAGCTGATCCTGTTTCCTCAGACTGGAAGCCTCTAAGTCCTCATCCGAATGGATCTCAGCTGAACTGCTGCTCAAAAGCCTAAAAGCTTAACCAGCCAAAAGCTTCTAGTTTCTAGTCTTCACGCCTTATATATCTTTCTGCTTTCTGCCATCACTCCCTGGGAGTAAAGGCTCACTTCTTGGGATTAAAGTCATGTGTTACCATGCCTGGCTGTTTCCAATGTGGCCTTGAACTCACAGAGATCCAGAGGGATTTCTACCTCTGGAATGCTAGGATTAAAGGTGTGAGTGCCGTCATTTTCTAGCCTCTGTATCTAGTGGCTGTTCTGTTCTTTGACCCCAGATAAGTTTATTAGGGTGCACAATATTTTGGGGAACACAATACCACCACAAGGCATTGTACATGTGCACAAAGAAACAGTATTACAAGGCATAAAATCTCAACTCCACCATTGTGAAGAGGAAGAAAGTGTGAGAGAAATACATGATACCAAAGTTTGCAGAGACTTCACTGAAAACTCAAAAGAATCAGGTAAAGCTGACATTAATCAAATATTTTATTTAATTCAATATAACTAGAACAGTTATGTTTCTACATTTAATAGCATAAAAGCATTAAAGATATATTTTATTTTTTTTCATAACATTCAGAATCTATTATGAGTTTTATAATTACAAAAAGACTCAGTTCAGACTAGCTATATTTAAAGGATAGCATGAATACTTCTGACTGCTGTCCCCTTCTGGGAAGTTGGAGTTGACAGTGATATTTTAAGATGTCTCTTCTTTCTGAGTCTGGGTTACCTCACTCAGGATGATCTTTTCTAGTTCCACCCATTTGCCTACAAATTCCATGATGTCATTGTTTTTCTCTGCTGAGTAATATTCCATTGTATATATGTACCACATTTTATTTATCCATTCTTCAGTTGAGGGGCATTTAGGCTGCTTCCAGGTTCTGGCTATTATGAATAATGCTGCTATGAACATAGTTGAACAAGCATGTGCTGGCTTTCTGGATCTCATTCCCTATGGTTGGACATTTTGCTCACATGTCATGCAGCGGGGAGGAGCTTGGTCCTGCCTCAACTGAATGTACCAAGCTTAGCTGTCCCCCCATGGGAGAACATACCCTTTTGGAGGAGGGGATGAGGGGTAGGCCAGGGCGGAGGCAGGGAGTAGCGGGAGGAGGAATGAGAGGGGGATCTGTGGTTGGTATGTAAAATGAATTTAAATTTTTTTTAAAAAAAGATGTATCTTCTTAGTAAATGAAACAAAATGTCACTGTCATGACCTCTTCTCAGATTTTTTTTTCTCCTAGTGTATTCTGGCCTGATATCTCTGAGGCCTTTTCATGCATATCTAGAAACAATCTAGATCCTGTGCCTTTCCTTTTCCAGAAATCATGCATACACTTAAAGTGCTTGTTCATCCATGTGATGTATAAGGACAGTTTTCACATTTATGCTTAGACAATACACTGGAGCATCTTATGGATAACTCAAAAGCTGCTTTAGGTTTAAGTGACAGAATATGAGGAGAATTTGACACCTGCAGGATCATTGTCCCTGGATATCCATGAAAAGTCCTTTGAGGCCTATTAGCAAACCAAAAGCAAGAGTAGACAAGCTAACATAGGCTCTCCTCACCCCTCGGTATCTTTTTGTTCTGGATCTTACAAGTATCCATATATAGTGAATTTTCCCATGGAAGAGTCAGCTCAGACTAGAATGGTAGTTCTGCCAAGCACAATAGATAAAAACATGCTCATTAGGCCTTCAGGTAATGTTGATCTTACCGAGGATTGTTCTATTGTTTGCAGCTCCTGTGGGTTACTGGATGCTAAATTAGTTTTAACTAATTTAACTTCAGCATACATGCAAGAGTATAATGCCCTCTCCTTATTTCTACAGCCACTGTTCTTATTAAGTTTATACAGAAAAGGTGAAGCCACCCATAAAACACCTCTGGCTAGAGAGCCTGAAATCATAATCAAAGAGCTGCCTTCAGTCTGTCAAGTCCAGTGTCAATCAGCATATATAGACCTGCTCTCAGAATAGAGTAGGAAGTCAGCAAAAGTAAGAAGTTTGTCAGGCACATATGGAGGAATCACTTAAAAAAGGAGAGAGAGAGAGCTATCTGAATCAGACTCAGAAACCATAAAGGCCATTTTCACTCAGTGCGTTACTTGTACTTTAGGGATATAAAGGTAATTCAGAGACAGGATCCTCTGGTGATTTAAGCATATGGAGTCCTGAGATACATATCCATTTTAGGTTTCTTCTCTGCTCACATTTTGGAAAATTGATCCTGGCAATTGCTTCTTGATGGAGCCCTGCATTATGCTTCCTGAATAGTGATGAGTAAATTTAAAAGGGTTCTGGGCTGAATACATGAATGCCTAGGAAGTCAGCTTCTTCTTCCTAACTCATAATTTCAGCCTTCCTAACTACTAACATCAGATGGGTGACTTGCATAAAATATAGTTGTGACTTCAGTGCAATTTGCTTTAGGCCAGGTATCTTACAGAATAGCATCATAAAACAAAAGATCAAGACAAAAGAAAATGTCAAGAGTAAGTTAATATCCTTGATTATTTTCTTTTTAATATAGATGCTAATCTCAAATAAGTTGCAATAAAGTTGATTGTCAGACTATTTACTATGGAACAAGTCAAATAGTATTCTTCTGTATTTTCACTAAGTTACTTATCTGTTTTCTTATTTAAGGTTCACATAAACTAAAGAAAATCAAAGGGCAAAGAGAATGAGAAGTGTCAATCTCTTCAAATGCCTGATAAACTTTTTAACAAAATTGCATTCGGTATAAATAACACTTCCAAAAACAATGTACTCACTACTTATCAGCAACCTAAAAAAGTAAAGTTTGAGTATTTCTGATATGCTGGTGTGTTTGACCTCTGTATGTACATGTGTGTCCTCTGACTTCTGCATGTGCATACTTGATTTCTTATTTCTATGCTTCATTCCTTTTACCTTTTTAAATTTATTATTAATTAATTAATTTTCCCCAGCCAGTTCAGTTTCCCCTTCCTTCCTCTTCTCCCAGTCCCTGTCCCAACCTCCTCTCTTCTCCATCCCTATCGATTCCTCCTTTTGCTAGAAGGAAGGGTATACCTCCCATGTATATCATGGCATATCAAGTTGCAGTAGGACAAGGCACCTTCTCTCCTATTAAGCCTGGACGAGGCAACCCAGTAGGAGGAAAGAGTCCCAAAAGCAGGCAACAGAGTCAGAGACAGCCCCTGCACCTTTTATTAGGAGTCCCATAAGAAGACCAAGTTACACAACTGTAACATATGTGCAGAGGGCCTAGGTCAGTCCCACACAAGCACTCTGTCTAGTGTTTTCAGTCTCTGTGAACTCCTATAAGTCAGGATCAGTTGATCCTGTGGGTTTTCTCATAGTGTTCTTGGTCCCTCTGGCTCCTATAATCCTTCCTCCCCTTCTTCCACAGGATTCCCCAATGTCCACCTAATGTTTGGCTCTGTGTCTCTGCATATGTTTCCATCAATTGCTTGGTGAAGCCACTCTGATGACAATTTAGTTAGGCAATAATCTATGAATATAGCAGAATATCACTAAGAATCATTTCATTCACTTTCTTTTTTGTGCCGGTAATGTTTGGTTCTATCCTAGGTCTCTGGGCTGTCCAGTCTCTGGGTCATGGCCCTCCAGGCAGTGTCAGGATGGGCTCACTTTCACTGTATGGGCCTCAAGATGGACCAGACTTTGGTTGACCACTCCCATAATTTCTGCACCACCTTTACCCGAGAATATCTTGTAGGCAGGGCAAATTGTAGGACAAAAGTTATGTGGCTGGTTTGGCATTCCAATCCATCTACTGGAAGTCTTACCTGGTTGCAGGCAGTAGCTGGTTCAGGCTTCATATCTCTCATTTCTAGGAGTTTTAGCTAGGGACCCCCTCACAGACACCCAGGAATTTCCATTGCACTAGGTTTCTAGCTCATCCCAGAGATGTCCCTGATACCAATTGTCTTCCACAGTATTCTCTCCATTCATCCTTCCCTGACCTGATCCCTCCTGTTCCCATGTCCACCAACCCAAACCCCTCCACCATCCACCTGTTATGTCTATTCTAGTTCCCCTTCACAGTGAAATTCATGTGTCCCCATAGAGCCTTGATGTTACTTAGTTTCTTTGGGTCTGTGAATTGTAGACTGGTTAATCTTTATGGCTAATATCCACCTATAGAGTGAGTATATACAATGTTTGTCTTTCTGCCTAGGTTACCTCATTCAGGATGATCTTTTCTAGTCCCATCCATTTGCCAGCACATTTCACAATGTCATTGTTTTCAACAGAGGAGTAATACTTTATTGTGTAAATGTACCACATTTTCTTTATCCATTCTTCAGTTAATGTACATCTGGGTTGTTTCCATTTTCCGGGTATTACAAATAAAGCTGCTATAAACATAGTTGAGCAAGTACCCTTGTGATATGATAGAGCACCATCCTTTTCAGTATATGTATGCTCAGGAGTGGTATAGCTGGGTCTTGAGATATATCCATTTCCAATTTTCTGAGAAAGTGCTATATTTACTTCCAAAGTGGCTGTACAAGTTTGTACTCCCACCACCAATGGAAGAGTGTTCCCCTTGCTCTATATACTCTCCAGAATGAGATGTCACTGTGTTTTTCATCTTAGCCATTCTGACAGGTATAAGATGAAATCTCAGAATGGTTTTGGTTTGCCATTCCCTGATGGATAAGGATGTTGAACATTTCTTTAAGTGTATCTGGATGATTTGAGATTCTTCTGTTGAAATTCTCTGTTTAGATTTGTATCCCAATTTATTTTCTTTTTTATTAAGAAATTTTTTTCACTTATTTTATGCACCAATCAAAGATCCCCCTTTTCCCTCTTCCCTCCTCCCACCCCCCAGCCTCCCTCTTCTACCACACCCCCAACTCCCCCTCTCCCACAAAAAGGCAAGGCCTCCCATGGGAGGCACATCCAGTAGAGGCAAGTCCAAGCCCTTCCCCCTGCCTCAAGGCTGCATGAGGTATCCCATCATAGGTAGTGGGCTCCAAAAAGCCCACTCATACACCAGGGATGGATTCTGATTCTACCGCCAGGGGATACTAGATGTAAAGCAAAGGATAACCAGAAAACAACCTGCAACTCCAGAGAAGCTAGAGAACAAGGAAGACCCAAAGATGTCCCCTGGGAAGGGGAAATAGATGATATCTCCATGAGTAAACTGGGGATGAGGAGTGGGGAATGGAGGGTAGGGGATAGGGAATGAGAACATAAGAGAATGGGATGGTTGAGCTGGAACAGGGATGTAGTGAGAAAGCAATGAAAGAGATATCATGATAGAGGGAGATATCTTGGGGATAAAGAGAAACCTGGTGTATCCCAATTTTTAATTTGCTTCTTTGGTTTTTTGTTTTCTTTAGTTCTTCGTATATTTTGGAAATCATCCCTCTGTCAGATGTGGGGTTAGTGAAGAGATTTCTCATTCTTTAAAGTGCCATTTTGTCCTTTTCACAGTGTCCTTTGCCTTATAGAAGCTTTTAGGTTTCATGAGGTCCCATTTATTAAGTGATGATCTTAGTGACTGTGAGATTGATACTCAGATCGGGAAGTTGTCTTTTGTGCCAATTTGTTCAAGGCTATTCTCAACTTTCTCTTCTCTTAGGTTCAATTATCTGGAGTTATGTTGAGGTCTTTGATCCACTTGGGCTTGAGTTCTATGTGGGGTGATAGATATGAATCAATTTGCATTCTTCTACATACTAACATCCGGTTAGACTAAGCACCATTTGTTGAAGATGCTTTCTTTTTTCCATTGTATATTTCTGGCATCTTTATCAAAAATCAGGAGTCCATAGATATGGAGATTTACATCTCATTCTTCAATTTGGTTCCATCAATCAACCTGCCTGTTTTTATGCCAAAACCATGTGGTTTTTATTACTATTGCTCTGTCATATAGTTTGAAATCAGTGATGGTGATACCTCCAGAAGCTGTTTTATTGCTTTCTGGAATTTTTGTTTTTCTGTATGAAGTTGAATATTGTTCTTCAAGTTGTGTAAAGAATTATTGTTGGAATTTAAATGAGAATTGTGCTGAATCTGTAGCTTGCTTTTGGTAAAATGGCCATTTTTACCATGTTAATTCTACTGGTCCACAAACATGGAAGATCTTTCCATATTCTGATACTCTGATATGGGACAAAAGAAAAACCAATATTTTTATTTAAATCAGGTTGATTATAAATGCAATCTCTTTCTAAAGAAAAAAAAGAGGATACGATATAGATATGATAGGATGAAAGGGTAGATTATTGAATCTAATTTTAAAGAACAACTTGTTTTAAATGTTTTACATTGGTATGGATTTTAGTTTATTGATACAAATTTAAAGTTAATTTTGTTATACTGTATGTATATTTCTACTCTTGTTTGAGGTATTATGTTTATGTAACTCATTTAGATTGTAATGGATAATTAAGAAACACAGCTTAATAATTGATCTTCTATGATAATCATACTTGTAGCCATGTTAGTTAAGTTTTCTAGATATACATAGATATATTTCAGATAGATAAGTAATCTTCAAACACTTCAAAGACCAACAGAATATGGCATTGAAAATGTTTTAAAAATTTAGACTTTCTGGACAGTGAGACATGTCTGCTCTTGGCAGCACCTATTTACTTCAGAGAGGAGGATGG
>CABHPH010017687.1:0-11930 GCA_902168325.1 Peromyscus nudipes | reverse complement strand
GGCGAAACACTGAAGGCAACTGGGTCAGAATTCCAGTCCTTCACAGAACTGCAGTTCTCTCTTTCTCCTGCCCCAAATGCCAAGTGATTCCAAGTTCCCAGGCAGCCCTGTGGTTCCGAATGACATTTGTTATTTACTATTCCAGAATAAACCAACTCTTAGGAGATGGAAGCGAAAAGGTCAGGAGTTGTCCTTCACTACACAGGAGTTCAAGGCCAACCTGGGATACATATCTTGTCAAAAGAAAAAATGGAGGGGGGAGGACCTAGAATAAATTGTAGGGCAAACAAGGAAAAACACCCTGACCCTGACTTGACCCGAGGACCAGGGCTTGAAATTGCACCAATCCCTGAGCTTGCCACAGAGTCAGGTTGCAGAATCCCACCAATCCCTGAGCACAGAATCCCACCAATCCCTGAGGTCCCTGAGCTTGATATGCCACCAGTCCCTGTGCTTGCCTCAGAATCAGACCACCAAAATCCACCAATCCCAAACCACCATGGAAAGCTCTGCCCCCGCCCCAAGTCTGTACTCTGTTTAGTTTGCTGCTGTTTCTCACTAGAGACAGCCACATTCCTGGATTCTTCCTTCCCAGTAAATCTCTTGTATGAGGTTTGTTATGCCACACCGGCAACGGTGTCGCCCGTGTGACAAATGCTGATCTGGTGGTCTCACGAGGAAGGGGGGCACGTGTCTCTCGAGGCTAGGCCCCCAGCGGTCCCCTGACAATCAGCCCGAGTAATGGTTCCTGGGTACATTGTTCCCTAAAGACCAGCCTTCCGTGGACGGTTGGCAAGACTCCTGCTTCTTTCCTCTTTCCTGACAATAACAGCCTCCCTGTGCCTGGACTCCGCAGACCCTTGCTTGACGTACTTGATAACTCCTCAATTGTTACACTGACACTGCCCCCAATGATTCAAGCCCTTGGACAGGTAGCACAAAAAAACCCCTACTTCAGTGGGGGGCACTCATGGATAGATTAGAACAGAAAGAGCTAATGATTTAGGTTCCCACAGATTCTAAGGAAGGAAATGTAAAAGTAAAAAGATTGCTAGGTAACCCTCACTCAGCTCATGTAAACTCACAAGAAAGAAAACTTAGGCAACTCCCACAAGAATGGTTGGAAAGTACATTCAATACCGTATTAATGGGAAATGGTGGACACCCCCTCGTTGGAATCACAGAAGTAGGAATTACTTAGATCCACTCCCTTTTACAGGGGCTTATGACTATGAAGAGAATCGGTGGGTAAATCAGGGGAAAAAAGGAATGTTGTGGAATCAGTTGCCCTTTATAGAAAGGCTGACTAGAAGCAGAAAGGTATGGTGTACATATGATAGGTAGACAAGGTCAGCTATATTGAGGGGTATAGCACCTGTGCTAAAGAGGTGGGCTAAGGCTCTTGGCAAGGACTTTGTAACTGTCTTTAATAAATTACTAGTAATGGATTACCAGTTATTGAGTACGTGGCCAGGCTCTTGGATTCAGGCCACAGCATGTCTCTGTTTGAAAAGATTAATCATTCTGAAAACCACATTGTGTGACCACAAGAGATTGTGTCTATTGCTTTCCTTTGCTCCTGGGCTTAGTTCCTTGTTAACATTGTATAAAATCTCAGCCTGATGTTCAGTAAAATTGCAGCAGTTTCACAGCATACTCTGGTGTCTGTCTGTCTGTCATCCCCGAATCCCAATTATCCTGAGCACCTTCACCCCGTTCTCCCTTGGTCTGGTGGCCCTACTGAGACCCAGTCCGTGGCATTGTTACACTGTGTGACAATTTCACTGGAGCAGAGCAGAGCTTAGCAATTTTTGCCTGAGTTGAGCCAAACAGAGCAGAGCAGAATTGCCACCAAAACTTTCTCCTAGCAGAGCAGAGTTGTTACACTCTGGGGAACCTAAGCAGAGCCATAACAACTCTGGTGAAACCCTCCCCTGCTAGAGCAGAGTTATTACATTGGGGAAACCTTTCTCTGGAGCAGAACTGTAAGCCACTATGCTTACAGTGACTTTGTGGTATTCCTTGGCTCCCGACTACCAGGATACTTTTCCATCTGAGCTACAATGCTTACATAAATTATGATGGGAAAGGAAATATTGGTTGAATGGAGTGAATTCTACCCCCCACCCCACCCCAAGTAGAGAAGCAAAAAGAGGTGTTTTTTAAGCCAATAAATTTATATGTTGTATAATCTGTACTTTGTAAATTATGATATTTTAATAAATTCAAGCTATGATTTTTTCTTTTTAGCATTTCATTTTTCTGTAGGACATTAATGGGGTGTTTTTTAGAAATTAAATGACTAAAACCAGCATGCTTATTTATTTCCCTCTATAATGTAGACATTTAAAAAAAGAATGACCTTTTCTGCCTTTTGTTGGGTTTTTTGTATGAAGATTTTTCTGTCCCTCCTGCCGGCTTCCAAATCATGACGTGGAGACTTCTTATTAATTACAAAAGCTCGGCCAATAGCTTAGGCTTGTTCCTAGCTAACTCTTATAACTTAAATTAACCCATTTCTGTGAATTTACTTTCTGCCTTGTGGCTTTATTATCTTTACTCTGTACTGTTGATGCTGCTTTTTTTTAGATCTGGCATCTCCTCTCAATGCCCTTCTTCTTCTTCACAGCATTCTCTCTGCCCCAAAAATCCTGTCTATCTATTGGCCATTTAGCTTTTCATTAAACTAATCCTAGTGACAAAACTTCACAGTGTACAAAAAGGTTATTTCACAACAGTTTTTGTTTTGTTTTGCCTTAGGTTTTGGTTTTGTTTTGTTTTGTTTTGTTTATTTTTGTTTGATTTTAGTTTTGGTTTTGGTTTTGAGACAAGTTCTTGAATTCAATACATAGCCCAGGCTGTCCTGAAACTCTTGGAAGTCCCCTTACCTCAGCCTCTCACATGCTGTGATTATAAACATACACTACCATGCCTGGATTTTTACCCTCTGGTACTAGGTATGTGCCTTGTACGTGTTGGAAAATTACTAAGCTACTGAGCTTCACCTTAAGTACCCTTTTTAAAATTTTGTAATTGGAAGGCAGAACCAGGTGGATCTCTGAGTTCAAAGCCAGCCTGGTCTATAGAGTGAATTTCAGGCCAGCCAGAGTAACACATAGAAACCCTGCTTGGTGGGGAGAGGGGAAGTGACAAATATCTTTACTCTTTCAGATAACTTTGAGTAAATTACACTAAAGTCTGGAATCTTAGCTCTGAAGAGGCATAGGCAAGACCCATGCAAATTTGAAACCAGCCTGGTCTCCATAGCATGTTTACAGTCTCTCACAAAACTGAAGACAGAAAAAGAACTCAAAATACCATTATGCTTAGGAATTTGTTTTTTGTTTATTTGTTTGTTTGTTTGTTTTAAGACACAGTTTCTCTGTGTAGCCTTGGCTGTCCTAGAACTTGCTCTGCAGACCAGGCACACCTCAAACTCAGAAATATGACTGCCTCTGCCTTCCAAGTAGCAATTTGTGTTAATGAGCTTGTTACTCTTAACTGTAGTCTCTCTTTACCTGTACTTGAATATGTCAGTGACAGAAACACCAGTAGTTTTTTATTTTCATCTCAAATCTCAATAAATATATTGGGGTTGATAGCCAGAAAGGCAAATTTGTAGCCCACCTAAACATATTTATAGTTTGATATGAAATGAACTTTTTGAGTATGATCAAAAATCCATTTTATGTTGCCCTTAAGTCTTTATTTTCATTTTTTACTTCCATCCTTTTGATATGTATGTGCCTGATGGTGTTGTAGGTGCATGTACATATGTGTATATATGTGGGTGGAGTCCAGAGGATAACGGTCTTAGTTAGGGTTTTTATTGCTGTGACCAAAAGGCAATTTGGAGAAGAAAGGGTTTATTTGGTTTATACTTCAGCATTAATCAGGACAGAAACTCAAACAGGGCAGGATCCCAGAGGCAGGAAGTGAGGCAGAGGCCGTGGAGGGGAGCTGCTTACTGGCTTGCTTGCTCATTCCCACCTTCTTATAGAACCCAAGACCAGCAGCCCCAGGATTGCACTGCCCACCATGGACTGGGCCTCCCCTGTTGATCACTAATTGAGAAAATGCCTTACAGCTGGATCTCAAGGAGGTGTTCCCTCAGCTGAGGCTTCTTCCTGTCTCATGACTCTAGCTGTGTCAAGTTGACACACAAAACCACCCAGTACAACAACTTTACATGTCATCCTCAGGAATGTTACCTCCTTTGAGAAAGGCCTCTTTCACTGGCCTGGAGCTCACCAACTAGGCTAGACTGGCTAGCCAGTGAGCCTCACGATTCCTGTTTCCTCTTTTCCTGGTGCTGGGATTACAAATCCACATCACCACATCTGGCATTTTTAATGGATTCTAGGGGTTACACTCATGTCTTGTGTTTGAAAAGTATTGACTGGACTACCTTCTCCAGCCCTATCTCTATTTTTGTGTTTAGGATGTTGAGTATTGTGTATTTGTCAACAAATTAAATCCTCTTCTGCAATATGTGTGGTTGTGTTTAGAATCATCAGTTCTTGTGTGTGTGTCTTTCTGTGTCAAGCCTATCTGTTTTGCGCCATCCTAATTTGTTGACATTATCTGTGGTCTGATATGTTACCAGAGTAATTCTTCCCCTTTCTGGGGGTAATTTCTAAATAAGTCCTTAAATATTAAAATATAAGAAACAAAACATGTTGGTCAACCACCAAACATTCTTTCCAGAACTCTCTCAGTCAAGTGGTTTTTCAGTTCTTCAGTGAAACCAAGTAGAAATTAATCTCAAGAAGGAGTTACTTTCTTCTTAATACCTTGTGACCTCTAGTGATTTCTAGTCCAGCTAGAATATAAGCCTAGAACCCCCAGGAAATCTGAAAAAAAAAAAAAACCTCTACACCTAGGCTGAGTAAACTCAAGTACCTGTTAAGACATGTAACAAAACTTATTCTATATTCAGGATGAATAAGACCCAAGAGTCCAGAGAAAAAGTGTGTGGGGCATTCTTTCTGTCTTTTTTTTTAATGTTTGAACCATGTTTTTTTATTTTATAATTTAATTTAATTTTACATATCAGCCACGGATTCCCTTATTCTCCCCTCTCCCGCCCCCCCTTCCCCCCAGCCCACTTCCCATTCCCATCTCCTCCAGGGCAAAGACTCCCCTGGGGATTGAGTTCAACCTGGTAGATTCAGTCCAGGCAGGTCCAATCCCCTCCTCCCAGGCTGAGCCAAGTGTCCCTGTATAAGCCCCAGGTTCCAAACCGCCAGCTCATGCACTGAGGACAGGTCCTGGTCCCACTGCCTGGATGCCTCCCAAACAGATCAAGCTAATCAACTGTCTCACTTATCCAGAGGGCCTGATCCAGTTGGAGGCTCCTCAGTTATTGGTTCATAGTTCATGCATGCGTTTCCATTCGTTTGGCTATTTGTCCCTGTGCTTTTTCCAATCTTGGTCTCAACAATTCTCGCTCATACAAACCCTCCTCTTTCTCACCAACTGGACTCCTGGAGCTCCACTTGGGGCCTGGCCGTGGATCTCTGCATCCGGTTCCCTCAGTCATTGGATGAGGTTTCTAGCAAGACAATTAGGGTGTTTGGCCATCCTATCACCAGAGTAGGTCAGTTCAAGCTTTCTCTCAACCATTGCCAGTAGTCTATTGTGGAGGTATCTTTGTGGATTTCTGTGGACCTCTCTAGCATTTTGCTTCTTCCTATTCTCATGTGGTCTTCATTTATAATGGTCTCTTATTCCTTGTTCTCCCTCTCTGTTCTTGATCCAGCTGGGATCTCCCACTCTCCTAAGCTCTCTTTCCCTCGACCCTTGCCCTTCATTACCCCTACTCATGTCCAGGTTGTTCATGTAGATCTCATCCATTTCTCTGTCATTGGGTGATCCCTTTGTCTTTCTTAGGGTCCTGTTTTCTAGGTAGCCTCCCTGGAGTTGTGAGTAGCAGTCTAGTCATCTTTGTTTTGCATCTAGTATCCTCCCAACCTAGATGCCCTTCAACTGAATAATGGATAAATAAAATGTGGTACATATACACAATGGAATACTACTCAGCAGAGAAAAATAATGACATCATGAGGTTTGCAGGCAAATGGATGGATCTAGAAAAAATCATCCTGAGTGAGGTAACCCAAACTCAGAAAGACAAACATGGTATGTACTTTCTCTCTTTGAATCCCTATCTACCCAACTAAGAGCTCCCATGTGAGAGCTTCTCTGTGGTCTGCCCTCTACAGGATAAAAGTAGGAAATGCAAACATCCTTTCATTGTAGGATTTTTGATCAGACTGTGAACTCCAAGTTTTTGTTTGCATTAATTAAATAAAATCAACCTTGGGTCAGGAGGCAGAGCCAGCATCCTGCAGCCCCTGAAGAATGCTCCACAGAGGAGGTAGCTCCTCAAGCTGCAAAGCTCATATTA
This sequence comes from Peromyscus nudipes, assembly GCA_902168325.1. NCBI lineage: Eukaryota > Metazoa > Chordata > Mammalia > Rodentia > Cricetidae > Peromyscus > Peromyscus nudipes. The sequence continues at coordinate 5,521 of CABHPH010017687.1, read as the reverse complement.
GTTTTAATGTTTTATTTATTCTTTGAAATTTTAATATAATATATATTGATGAATTATATTAATGAATATATTGATGAATATGTAATATAATATACATATATTGATCATATTCATCCCCCCTCTCCCAACTCTCCCCAGATCTTCCATGCTTACTCACCCAATTTCATATTCTCTCTCTGTCTCTGTATGTGTGTGTCTTTCTATGTGTCTCTCTCTGTGTCTCTCTGTCTGCCTCTGTCTCTCTCTGCTCTCTCTGCTCTCTCTCTCTCTCTCTCTCTCTCTCTCTCTCTCCCTCCCTTACTTTCTCTCTCTCACCATCAAGTCCAGTTTGTGTTGGGCAAGTACTCCTGGGTGTAGGGCCCTGCTCTAGTGTATGGTCAATATACCCTAAGCAACTAAATGCTAAGAGTTCTTCAGCTAGGGATGGAACTTCTGTCCTCTATCCTGGGATTTTGTCTGGCTCAAATTAGTGTAAGTCTTGTACAGGCTGTCATAATCTCTGTGAGTTCATATACGTATCAGCCCTGTTGTATCCGTAAAACATTATTTCCTTGAAGTCTACTACCTTTGGCTATTACAACCCCTCTCACCCCCTTTCCACATAGATCCCTGAGCCTTGAGGGGAGAGATACGATATAGAAATCCCATTCGAGTTTGAACATTCTGATGTCTCTTATTTTCTGCACATTGACTAGGTATGTTTTTGTGTTAATTGCCATATATTGCAAGATGAAGCTTCTCTCATGAAGGTTGAATGATGCACTGATCTTTGGGTATAACAATAAGTCATTAGAAATTTCTGGATGGTCATGGCAGATAACTTTAATACCAGAACTTGGGAGGCAGAGGCAGGCAGATCTCTGAGTTTTAGGCCAGCTTGGTCTACAAAGTAACAGGATAGCCAGAGCTACACAGAGAAACCCTGTTTCCAAAAAAAAAAAAAAAAAAAAACAAGTAGAAGAAGAAAAGCAAAGAAAAAAGAAATCATTTTATTGCTATGTAGCTTTAGTAGAATAATAGTATTAAGTTCTCCCCTAAGGCCCATAGACTATCTAGCCACAGGTTCTGTGCTTCATTAACAGTATCAGGTGTGGGTTCCCATGTGGAGCAGAACCAATCCAAAAAAGGTGATTGGTTGCTCCCATAACGTGTGTGCCACTATTGTACCACCAGGCATTCTTGCCGGACAGGTTGTTATCGTAGCTTGCAGGGTTCATAGCTGAGAGAGATTAATGTTTAATTTTCTACCCAGTGATGTAATTAACACCTTCCAGCACTATTAATGCTACCTAGTAAGGATGAAATTCCAGCTGAATACCAACTAGACTTCTCCATGCTCTGTGACTCAAGTATGAAGTGTCTTCAGCAATGGAATCTTACTGTCAAGTTCTGGGGGCTAATCAATAGTATTGACAATAGCTATAAAGTTTGTAGAGGTCTATGAGATCCCATTAGCCAACAGTTCAAAGAGGTAACCTATTCCTGGTACTTGGGATTTTACTTGGTAGCAGATGGTATCTAGATGGGTATTGCCCCTCCCATTATAGGGTGACCCCATTTAAAGTCCATATATGTATAAGGAAGCTTCTAAAGTAGTAGTTTCCATATGGTTTTGCAAAAGGCCTTGGTGTGAGTTGTCCCTCTCCATATTCCCTCCTCTACCCTACCCTCACATTCCCACCCTTCCTGTTCCATTTTTCTGTTTTCTCCTTTATGGTTCTATAGTCTATTTCTCCCTTCTTAGAAGAACCACTCCTCCCCTGTGGTCCCTTCCTAGTTACCTCACCTCTATGGGTATTCTAAATGAAACACACAGATGTAAAGCTTAAAATTTAACATTCATATATGAAAGAAAACATGCAGTATTTGTCTTTCAGGGTCTGGATTACCTCACTCAAAATTATCATTTCCAGTTCTATCAGTTTACCTATTAACTTCATAATTTTCTTTTTCCTAACAGCTAAATAATCACCCACTGTGTAAATGTATCACATTTTCACTATCCATTCACAAGGTGATGGATATCTACACTGTCTCTGTTTCCTGGCTATGGCAATCAAGGCAGCAATGAACATGGATGAGAAAATATCTCTATAGTAAAATACAGAGCCTTTTGGGTCCATGCTCCAGAGTGATATACCTTGGAGCTTGTTGTAGATCTATTTTTAGCTTTTTGAGGAACCTCCACACTGATATCAATAGTGGCTCTCCCCCTTAACTACATCTTCACTGACATCTCCTGTCATTCGTTTTATGTTGTTTGTTTTGTTTTAATATTGGCTATTCTGATTGAGTAAGATGAAATCTCAAAGTAGTTTTAAATGGTATTTCCTTTATCTCGGAGGATTTTGAACATTTTCTAAGTGTTTTTCAACCATTTTTGTTTCATTTTTTGAGAACCCTCTATTTAGTTCCCTGCCCTGTTTTGTTTTGGTTTTTAATTGAGTTCTTTATATTCTTTATGTTTAGTTTTTTAAGTTATTTGAGCATTTTGGGCACAAACCTGTCAGATGTATAATTGGTAATGATTTTCCCATTCAATATTCAGTCTCTTAACTCAGATGATGGCATTCTTTGCTGTACAGAAGATTCTAGTTTCTTGTGGCCTCATTTGGCAACTGTTAATCTTAATGCTTATGCTACAGGAATCCAGTCAGAAAGTCCTCTCCTGTGCCAATGGGTTAAAGTATATTCTCTGCTTTCTCCTCTATCAGAATCAGGTAATTTGTTCTTATGTTGAAGTTCTTGATCCACTTGGAATTGAGTTTTGTACAGGGTGAGAGATATATATCTAGTTTCATTCTTCTACATGCAGCTATACATTTTGACCAGCATCATTTATTGAAGATGCTATGTTTGGGGCAGGAAAGATGGCTTAGTGGTTAAGAGTACTTGTTGATCTTACAGAGGACCCAGGTTCAGTTCCAAGCACCTACATGGTGGTTCATTACTACTCATAACTCCAGTTCCTGAGGATTTGATGATCTCTTCTGACATCTTCAGGCACCAGGCACACATATAGTATATAAACATATATATATGTAGGCAAAAAACATTCACACACATAAAATAAATAAACTTAAAAAAAACTTTTTTAAAAAGTATTCTTTTTATTTCTTTGGAGAACTTTACTGGAATTTTGATAGGGATTGAGTTGAATCTGTAATTGTCTTTTGGTAGGATGGGCATTTTCACAATGTTAATACTACCAGTCCATGACCATGGGAAATCTTTCTATCTTCTGATGTCTTCTTCAATTTCTTTCTTTGGATGTCTTTACATTTTTATCATGTAAATCTTTCACTTCCTTAGGTTATTCCAAAATATTCTATTTTTGAAGCTATTGTGAATTAGTATATTTCCCTTATTTCTTCTCAGTAAGTTTGTTGTTGTATATAGGAAGTCTTTTTTGTTGTTTTTGTTTTTTTGTTTCTTAGTCTTTCAAGACAGTGTTTCTCTGGGTAATATCCTTGACTGTCCTGGAACTCACTTTGTAGACCAGGCTGGCCTTGAAATCCTGCTGGGATTAAAGGTGTGCACCACCACACACAGCAGGAAATCTATTTTTATGTGTTCATTTTTTGTAGCATGCTACTTTGCTGAATGTATTGATCAGCAGTAGAAGTTTCCTCATTAAGTCTTGAGGTCTTTTGTGTATCATCATATCATCTGCGAATGAAGATACTCTGGCTTTGTCTTTTCCTATTTGTTTCCCTTTAGGTCTTTCTCTTATCTCATTACCTCAAGTACTCTGGTTGAACAGGAGGGATGAAAATGAGCATTCTTGGTTTGTTCCTTATTTTAATAGAAGTGCTTTGAGTTTCTATTTAAAATGATGGAGGCTATGGGATTGTTGAAAAATGCCTTTGTTATATTAAGATTGTTCAGTTGGAGCCACCAGCTCACCCCTGCATTATCTGGAAAGCCCTATTCCTCTTTCTTTCTCTCTTCTGCCCTCTCCAAATCCCACCCATTCAGAGAGTCTCCAAACAAAGGACAAGTAACAAAAAGCCCAGTTCCACATTCTTGGCAGCTATTGCAGCTCCCCCCACCCCCAAAGTTGCTAGTTGTCCAAGTACCCACCTAAGTACTCAGCTTTTGACCATACTTGGACATAAACCTAGCTTGTGGAAGACACATCATCACCCCTCACCTACAACTTATAAAATCTCCCTGCATTAGTTTGGGGCACAACTTCTCTTGCCTCAAACTCTGGGATTAGAGAACCCATCCAGGAGTTGCTTTGCTCAATATACCTGTTGTTATACTTTTTCAATTTGGCTTTATCTGGCTTACTGCATCAGTGCAGTATGATGGGGGGACAGAAAATCTATTAGAGCTATGGCCTTTATATTCCTAGTATCTCAAGGACTTTTATCACAAAGTGATGTTGAATTTTGTGAATGACCTTTTCTTCATCGAATAAGATCATCATGTGCTTTCTGTCCTTGAGTCTACTTATGTGGTAGATTACATTTATTGATTTACATATATTGAACCATCCCTCCATCTCTCAGATGAATCTAAGTTAATAATGGTGTGTAATCTTTTATGTGTTCTTGCATTCAGTTTGTATTTTATTGAAAAATGTGCATCTATGTTCATAAGAGACACTGGTCTATAATTTCTGATTTTGTTGGTTTCCATGTTATGGAATAATTTTTTGTACACTGTGAAGATGTGTCACTCAGATTGGTTTAATAAAAAGCTAAACAGCCAATAAACAGGCAGGATTTGGGGGGCATAGAGAATGATGGAAAGAAGGCAGAGTTGCCAACCAGATGGAGAGGGAGAAACACACTCTGGAAGACAGGCAAATTCCATGAGTCATGTGGCAACATGTAGATGAATAGAAATAGGTTAATTTAAGATATAAGAGCTAGGAGAACAAGCCCAAACTATTGGCCGAGCTTTCAAAATTAGTAGTAAGTATCCATGTCATCTTTGTGAGCTGGCAGCCCAAAAAAAATTGGTCTATAAATGATGCCCAATGTGGGGCCACAATATATCCACATAAGGCATGATAAATCTTTTAATAAGAAGGTCCCAGACACACAAAAGCAGAGCCAAAGGTGGCTTCCTACACCTGCAGTCTCTCATGTGGGCTGCAGTACAAAAACATAGCTGTAAGCCAGGTCTGTGGAGCATAGAGCTCATCTCTCACCAACCTGAGCAGGACAGAGCCAGCTGCCAGAGTCACCAGCACAAAGCCACTTAGCAGTTTAAGGGTTTGTTCGTGATGACAAAAAAGACTAGAGATATGCAATAAAACAGATTCAGATACATAAAACCTCTAAAGAGGTTACAGTGTATTTAACATTGTGTGTAGGCTTAAGAAAAAGGGTATAGACAGGTAGATAGATAGATAGATAGATAGATAGATAGATAGATAGATAGATAGATAGATAGATAGATAGATAGGTGATAGATAGATGGAGAAGATATATAGATAAGTAGATGATAGATAGATAGATGATAGATAGATTGATTGATTGATAGATAGATGATAGATAGATGATAG
>CABHPH010017672.1:0-12401 GCA_902168325.1 Peromyscus nudipes | reverse complement strand
AGTAAATAATTGTAATGCATTATGATAAATAGATGCCTCATAACTAATCAAGAGAAAAATTAAATACTTCATTGTAATTAATTATGATACAGATTTTATTCCCACTTCTCTCATATTATATTTTATCACATCGGCACACACAGCATCAGACTTAACAAAGGCAGGGAGTGAGAATATTTACATGTAAGGTAGGTTGTCCTTAGCACACTTGTGAATAGAAGCTCAATGTACACAATGATATTTTTCTATTCTGTGTTGATACTTCCCTTTCCCTATGAGAAATGACTAAACGTATGCACAGTTAGTTCTGTATATTTCATTCAATAACTTGTTTTTTTACGGTGACAACGGGGGAAATCTAGGTGTATTCTATTAAAAGCAGTGACTTACAAAACACGCCGTCTCACAAATCTAACAGGAACAGGTTAAGGTATTATTAGCATAGCTTGTTCATTGTCACGTGAACTCTTGAAGAGGAAATGCCCATGTTCTTTTTGTCTTTGTATGCTCAGGAATTTGGTATGTAATAAAATTTTAACTAATTAAGAATTTAGTATATACTGACTAGAAAAATTCAATCCATGAACCGTTACTTACGAATGACTTTTAATTACAAAGAAATGTTTTTATTGAGGAATTTGAGATAGAATAGAAAGAGGCATGTTGCTTATATTAATGGTTACCATTTGAACCTTTCTTATTTCAACACACTGATTTTATTCTCACCACCCTCTTCTCACTGTTGGCAACACTACAAACTCCTTGTCTTTGAAGTATGTCACCTGTGTGTGATGATATTGAAGCAGTCAAGGTTCAGAAATCCCACACCTCTCTTCCCTTCCCGAAAACAATGAATCTAAGTCTTTCCTGACCTACACTGCTTGGCCAAGCCTTTGTCTTCCACAGAACCACTGTCCAACTACAGTCATGACTCTTTTGTCTAGTAGTGTATCAGACACTGAAGAAAGTATCTAACATAAACAACTTAAGTGTGTAAGTATGTACTTCCATATTCATGATTCAGAGAATTCAGGCCAGAGGTTTTGACACCATTGATTCCTAGACTTATGGTGAGGCAGAACATCTAATTACCCTGCAGCAGACAGAAAGTAGACAGAGAGGGAGAGAGAGAGGGAGAGAAAGAGAAAGATTGAGAGAGAGAGAGAGGAAGGAGGAGGAGGAAGAGAAAGAAAAGGGGAGAAGAAGGAATAAGAAGAAGAAGAGGAAGAAGAGGATAATAATAATAACAACAACAACAATAATAATAATAATAATAATAATAATAATAATAATAATTAGAAGAAGAAGGAGGAGGAGAAGGAGGGGGAGGAGGAGGAGAATAAGAATAAGAATAATAAGAACAAAGAAGAAAAAAGGAAGAAGGAAGAAGGAGAAAAAGGACAAACAGTTTTGAGACATTCCTCCAGTGATACACTTTTGCAGCTAGGTCCTTCTTAGCTTCTAAAATTTCACAAAACAGATCCACTATATGAGATCTTAGCTTTTAATACACAAGGCTTTTGGAGGGCACTGCATATTCAAAGCACAAGTGCCACACTGGAACCACATGTTTTCTCTTCCATTGATACTCCATGTTAATGAACACTCTCCTGTATCTTGAATAAAAGGATCTCATTAATTAATTGCATGGTTCACATGAGAGAGCTTTTGGAATGAAAAAGAATATGATTAGGATAAAGAAAACAAGATAAGTGATATTAAAAACAAAAAAGCTATGAAAGAAAATATTTTTCAAACTATTCACACAAACATGCAATGTATGTATTTATTGATGTATCTTAGGAAGAAAGGTGAAATTTAGTAAATTACTGAATTAAAGGAATATCAATTAGGCTGTCCTGTCTTTTGTGTTTAAAATAAGTCACTGCTAAATGTGAATTTGCAATCTTTTAAATTTCATTATTACTTAAACATTGAGAAATAATATTTCAACTACTCTTTAACCTACTTCCATCAGGGTTGGGTGGCACACACCTGTAATGTCAGTGCTCAGGCATTAGAAAGTAGGAAAACTGTGAATTACAAACTAGCCTGAACTACATATAAGACTATTTCATAAAACCCCCAAAATATAACAAACAAACAGCAACAACAGCAGCTAAGCTTACTTTTGGTTACTATTGGCTCTGGAAGAGATTTCCATGAAGCTAGTTTGTGACTTAAAATAAACAGATGAATTCTGTTACACTACTGGAGAATAAAATTCCAAAGTGGATCTCACTGGGCTTGCAGGTGTTCACAGGGCTGGGCCCCTTCTAGGGGTTCTAGACTCATGTCTATCCTGTTGCCACTTCTAAAAGTAGCCCATATTCTTTAGCTTCTGACCACTTCCTCCATTTTTAAAGTCAGCAGTAGTGGGTTGAAGCTTTCTTGTTGGCCTTCCACTTTCTATTTGAAAAGACCTATTCAATTACCTTGCTCCCAAACAGAAAGTCTCAAGAAAATATCCCCAGGTCACCAATAAATACTCATAATTATTCTCATGTGGTCTTCATTTATCATGGTCTCTTATTCCTTGTTCTCCCTCTCTGTTCTTGATCCAGCTGGGATCTCCCGCTCCCCTAAGCTCTCTTTCCCTCTATCCTTGCCCTTCATTACCCCCACTCATGTCCAGGTTGTTCATGTAGATCTCATCCATTTCTCTGTCATTGGGCAATCCCTGTGTCTTTCTTGGGGTCCTGTTTTCTAGGTAGCCTCCCTGGAGTTGTGAGTAGCAGTCTAGTCATCTTTGTTTTACATCTAAGTGTCCTCCTATGAGTGAGTACATACCATGTTTGTCTTTCTGAGTCTGGGTTACCTCACTCAGGATGATTTTTTCTAGATCCATCCATTTGCCTGCAAAGCTCATGATGTCATTGTTTTTCTCTGCTGAGTAGTATTCCATTGTGTATATGTACCACAAAGTGCTAGAGAGGTCCACAGAAATCCACAAAGATACCTCCACAATAGACTACTGGCAATGGTCAAGAGACAGCCCGAACTGACCCTCTCTGTTGATAGGATGGCCAAACACCCTAATTGTCGTGCTAGAAACCCCATCCAATGACTGAGGGAACCAGATGCAGAGATCCACGGCCAGGCCCCAGGTGGAGCTCCAGGAGTCCAATTGGCGAGAAAGAGGAGGGTTTGTATGAGCGAGAATTGTTGAGACCAAGGTTGGAAAAAGCACAGGGACAAATAGCCAAACGAATGGAAACACATGAAATATGAACCAATAGCTGAGGAGCCCCCAACTGGATCAGGCCCTCTGGATAAGTGAGACAGTTGATTAGCTTGATCTGTTTAGGAGGCATCCAGGCAGTGGGACCCGGACCTGTCCTCAGTGCATGAGCTGGCTGTTTGGAACCTGGGGCATATACAGGGATACTTGGCTCAGCCTGGGAGGAGGGAACTGGACCTGCCTGGACTGAATCTACCAAGTTGAACTCAATCCTCAGGGGAGTCTTTGCCCTGGAGAAGATGGGAATGGGGGGTGGGCTGGGGGAAGGTGAGGGGGGCGGGAGGGGGGAGAACAAGGAAATCCGTGGCTGATATGTAAAATTAAATTAAATTATAAAATAAGAGCCCGAGCAGTGTGAAGAATCAGCGAGAACGACCCCCGGGCGGACCAAACCCGCGCACCGCTGCATCCCCGCGTTCAGCGCTGACCTCCCCCGCCGCTGCCATGCCCAAAAGAAAGGCTGAAGGGGATACTAAAGGAGATAAAGCCAAGGTGAAGGACGAGCCACAGAGAAGATCTGCAAGGTTGTCTGCTAAACCTGCTCCTCCAAAGCCAGAGCCCAAACCTAAAAAGGCCCTTGCAAAGAAGGGAGAGAAGGTCTCCAAGGGGAAGAAGGGGAAGGCCGATGCCGGCAAGGATGTGAATAATCCTGCAGAAAACGAAGACGCCAAAGCAGACCAGGCACAGAAAGCTGAAGGTGCTGGAGATGCCAAGTGAGATGTGTGCATCTTTGATAACTGTGCACTTCTGGTGACTGCACAGTTTGAAATACTATTTTTTATCAAGTTTTATAAAAATGCAGAATTTTGTTTTACTTTTTTTTTTTAAGCTATCCTGTTAGCACACAGAACACTTCATTGTTTTGACGGGGGGAAGGAACATGTGTCACTAACAAAATGTCTCCCAAGCAGGATTGGTGATGGTTGATGTTGGAAAACATCTTTCCCTGATGATTTTGAAAGACTCCTCTCGGCTCTCAGGAGAGAGGTCCTGGTGTTGACATATGTGGCCACCGTGGCACAAAATGCCATGTGTGGGAAACTCTAAATTCATTTCTGTGTCTTCCTCCCCTGGACCATCAACATAGACTCAACTCCCTTCAAACCAGAGACCTGTTGGAACCTGACCCCCACAATTGGTTTTGCCCGTCTGTCAGGCGATCTGGACTTTGCAGTGGTATCACTGTGTCCTCAAAAGATCAGCGGCTCCTTTTATAAAAGATCGTGGATCTTCAGATTGATAATTCTGCCGTGTTCGTTTGGTTTCCTGAAAGTCAGGGTCGGCTTGTGAAAAGTTGTTGAACAACATCCTCAATGTGAACTGTCAGCCCTCACTCTAAGCTCTCCCCCTTTTCAAAGCATCGAATGAAGACTCAACGGGTTTTATAGTGGCTTTCTGATTTTGGTAGTCTATACAAGAAGGGAGTTTGGAAGTTCTTGCATACTGTTCATGATTGTCTGCCCATGTCCTGCCTGAAAGACCATGATTGTTTATGGAAAGTATCTTTAATAAAGCTGGATACAGTTTGAAAAAAAATTAAATTATAAAATAAAATAAAAAAATGAAAAAAAAACTCATAATTTTTACATACAATACATCCATAGAATATGGAGTTTGGAATTAGGGCATCTCTAGGCATTTTGTTGTTTAGGCATTATTTTGTCTTCCACAGACAGGACAGATATGTTACACAAGCAGAAGTTGCTAAGTTCCTTTAACAGGAGTGTACCTGGGGGAATCCTGCTTTGAATGAGGTTCCTCTGCTCTTGGTATAATTTTTCTCTGCTTTCCCCAGCCTTGCCTTGCACCCCCAAGGCTTTCTGTCCACTATTCTCTCTCTGCACCATGATTCCTCCACACAAACTTACTCTCAGGGAAGTACTTGATCAATGCCATCCGAGTAGAAATGGGTCACATGTAGACTAATTCATGATGGATTCTCCCCCTCACATTTTAGAGTTCAGTGGGTTTTGGTCAACACATGTAACTTAGATAAGTATTGAGAGGAAGAAGTCACATTGTTGACCAGTGTGCATCTCAGAGCCCTGAGCTAGCTACAAATGACAGCTTTGGTCCCTTGTTAAATTTGTGATCTCTTGTGATTCTTGTTAAATTTGGGAAGGGGGGGAACCTGCATTCTAGATCTTAATAAGAAAGAGCCAGATGAAGTTCATATTATACGATTCTGTATCTGTGAAACTCAAGAATGAACAAAATTTGTGTGGATAAGACTAAAAATATTTTGTCTGTTGGAAAGAAGGCATGAAAGAATATTTTTGGGTAATGAAAGTGTTCAACATATTCACAGAAGTGGTGGTTACTTAGATGTATAAACCCTCAAAGCAAATAACTGCTCACTGAAAATCTGTGCATATTGCGTATATAGATTCCCCCCCCAAAATTTCCAAAATCCACTATATGAACTTCATAATTAAAGTTAGAGAGGAACATAATACTCTAAGCCAGTGGTCCTCAACCTTCCTAACACTGCAACCCTTTAATATGTTTAAAATCTGTGCATATTGCGTATATAGATTCCCCCCAAAAAATTTCCAAAATCCACTATATGAACTTCATAATTAAAGTTAGAGAGGAACATAATACTCCTAAGCCAGTGGTCCTCAACCTTCCTAACACATGCAACCCTCATGTTGTGGCGACGCCAACCACAAAATTATTTTCATTGATACTTTATAAATGTGATTTTCCTACCTTTATGAATCATAATGTTAACATCTGATAGGCAGGATATCTGCTATGTGACCCCTGTGAAAGGGTCATTTGACCCCACCAAAGAGGTCGTGACCCACAGGTTGAGAACCACTGTTCTACAGAGGGTTAGCTAGTATAAAACTATTAACACATTAAAAACCAAACTAATTACTAAAATTAGTCTCCAAAAGTTCCAGCAGTGAGGACTGGGACTCTAGTCTGAGTCTCATTGTTCACTTGGTTTGGGATGTGGAAATGGCCTAACATGCTTGGACCATGACTCAGTGCATGAAACCTTAACACACTCCGATTCTAATATCACACTGTCACCTAAAAGTGTACAGATGTTTCCGCTAAGTCACTATACATCATATAGAATACCAACAGGGCAGCTATGAGAACAGTATGAGTTGTACATTGAAAAATGTGAACTAAATACAAGTAGCCTGTAAGAATTAATGATTTGTGGGGGAAGAATATAAAGGGATATTTTAGCATTTTTTTTAATATTAGAGGAGGTTTTGACTCTGAAGATGCTCCAGAACTCATGAAGCAGAAGCCTTACAGTGTTAATTTTCTACAGAATAAAACATGTATGGTATTACAATACATCCAAAAAAGGCATAGTGATAGACTGGTTTGCAAAGTTTCTCTGAAGCCTTCCCTGGTATAACTGGAACTTCCCTGTTAGAACTTTTTACACTTAGTCCTGATATAGTTTCCTTTCTGTTGATGTGATTAGCATCATGCCAAAAAATAATTTAGGGGCAAAAGGGTTTATTTGACTTAATGCTTTTAGATCATCATTCATCACTGAGGGAAGTTCCAGCAGGAATTCAGCTGGAACTTGAGACAAAAACTATGGAGGAATGCTGTATGCTGGCTCCCTCCAGCCTCATGATTAACTAGCTTTCCTTTTTAAAAAATTTTTAAATTTATTTTATTTTATATGCATTAGTGTTTTTACTGCATGTATGTCTGTGTGAGGGTATTGGATCCCCTGGAATTGGAGTCACAGACAGTTGTAAGCTGGCATATGGGTTCTGGAAACTGAACTTGGGTCCTGTGATGGCTATTCATGATTGTCAACTTGACAATATCTGGAATGAACTACAATCCAGAAATGGAGGGCACACCTGTGATTCAGATCATTGAGGTGGGAAGACAACATGCCTTTGATCCAGATCTTGAGGCTGGAAGACACAGGCTTTTGATCAGGATCTTGAGGTGAGATGATACAGGCCTTTAATCCAGATGGAGACACCCCTTTAATCTGGGCCACACCTTCTACTGGAAGCCTAGATAAGGACAGTGGAAGCACATCCATTCCTTCACTGGCATTGGAATCTACTTCTCTGGGATTCTAGCATATACAGAAAACCAGATGAGACATCCAGTCTTACAGGACTGAGAAATTACAGGATTCTTGGATTTTCAATTCACGACTAGCCATTGTTGGATTAGCTAGACAGCAGCCTGTAAGTCATGCCAATAAATTCCCATATATATATATGGAGAGAGAGAGAGAGAGAGAGAGAGAGAGAGAGAGAGAGAGAGAGAGAGGAGAGAGGAGAGAGAATTTCATTCCATAGGTTCTGTAACTCTAGAGACCCCTGACTAATACAGGTCCTCTGGAAGAGCAGACAGTGCTCTTAACCACTGAGTCATCTCTCCACTACTATTAGCTAGATTTCTTATGGAGTACTGGATCATCTTTACAGGGAATTATGCCACCCACAGTGAATCAGGCTTTTATATAAATTAATAATCAAGACATTCCCGAAAAGACATTTATTTCATTATATTATTTATTTATTGCACCTTTGGGTATACCTCAGTCACCCAAAGGACAAGAAATCCTGAAGGTATTTTGCTTAATAAAGTCAGACAAATGAAAGACAAATACCGCCTCATTACATCTACACGTTCTTCCTACAGTCACCAAAACCAGAGAAGGAAAGAACTGTCATTTCCACACAGGGGGAAAGGGAATGAAAAGTGTTTTGTTTTTTATTGGCAAGAAGTTTGAGTGTGGTTTGAGGAAAATGTTTTGAAAATGTATGACAGCAGTGATTGCACACAAAAGTTGGTCATGCCTAATGACAGTGAATTGTACATTTAAAAATGGTAAAATTGGCAAATTACGCTGCAGATATTTTACAACAATAGAAAATGAGAAAATATATTGGCATGATTGCACAATTCAAAGTTCACTGCTTTTAATATGCAAAACCTGGAGTGCTTGTAGGACATTTTTATTGACTGACAACCTTACACTGCAAAGCTTATACCTAGAAGGAGTTTATCACTCAGACAGTGAGAAGAAAGGCAACAATTTTATACACTCAGCAGGGAAAATGTACTCGAGAGTACCACACATCGCTATAGTGGTAAGAAAACAAGTGAGGTAATGAATATGGATTAGCACTTAGTTTAAATAACTTCTATTACAGAGTTTCAAGATCATAGATTTTAGTTAGTCTGTGTGCACAACTCATTCAATTAAGAATGCCTATATTGGAAAAATGCTGTCTAAGAAATAGACATTATTATCCCAGCATGTTTAGAGCCCTACTAGAAAGTAATTACATACTGTAGCTTAGATCTTGTGTTAGTTACTTTTCTGTTGTGATAAAAGACAATTACCAAGGCAATTTATAGAAGTTTATTTGCCATAATGGATGTCAGGGAAGTCAAGCCATCAGTGCCGGGAGCAGGAAGCTGAGAGATCACATCTCCAACCACAAGCAGAGATTGAACTAGACGTGGGGTGAGGTTATGAACCCTCAAATCCTTTCCCCAGTATTGTACTTCCTGCACCTAGTTAACACCTCCTAAAGCTCCCTAAACAGTGCCATCAACTGGGTACCATGGGTTCTAATACCTGAGACTATGAGAGACATTCTTATTCAAATCAACACAGATCCTAAATGCTGCCGACGACAGGCCAGTGTGTTAAATGCTGTTCTCTAGCCTGGCCTCATTGGGAGGTGATGGAAACTTCAAGAGATTGGACCTATTAGGTTATGGGGTTACACTGGTTAATATAAATAGCCAACTCAAAAGGTCAACTTAGAATCACCTAAGAGAAAAGCCTCTGGGCATTTCTGTGGGGATTACCTGGACTGGGCTAGCCTCTAAACCTGTCTGTGAGGGATTACATAGATTGAGTTAACTGAGGTGGGAGAACACACTCTAGATATGGGTGACATAATTCATTGGCTGGAATCCTAGACTGAGAAACAGGAGAAAGTGAGATGAGCACTACAATTCATATCCTTCTACTTTCTGCCTGAAGGTGTGATGTGACCAGCTGCTTCAAGCACATGATGTTGTGACCTTCCCACTGTGATGAACTGTACTCTGGATTTGTAAGCCAAAATTAATCCTTGTTTGAGTGGTTTTTCCAAGTATTTGATCACAGCACCCCTACACCCCCAGAAAATTAACATAGAGCATATACCCTTATATGAGAATTGTGGGTTATTGGACTCCATTTCTCTTTACTACCCAGCTCATAAGGAGGTTTTTCTCTGCCATAGACTCCCTGAAATTGTCATCTAGAATCCCATTAGAAGCCTAAAAGAAGTGGACTTACTCTCTCATGTACACAAATCTGTACAAATGGTCAGATTAAAGATGCATTCATTGAGCCCGACTAGTGGTGCACACCTTTAATCCCAGCACTCAGGAGGCAGAGGCAGGCGGATCTCTGTGAGTTTGAGGCCAGTCTGGTCTACAAAGTATGGTCCAGGACAGCCAGAGCTGTCTCAAAACACCAAAAAAAGGGGGGGGATACATTCATTGCTTGTGCATTCATTGATAAAATATGACTGAAGGATCTATGCAAAAGAGCTCACACATAACCATTTATTGCCATGTCAGCCTTACTTCTGCAGAATTCTCCTTGGGAGGATGAAAGGTACAGATCAGCCGACATGCACTCTTTAAAAATCAGCAGTGATTTCTAAATCCCTTCTCTGAGCCATCAGCTCTACTAAGATTGGGTTTAGTGTGGAGTTGTGTGTAAAGAATCCTGCTACAGAACCTCCTAACGAGAGTTGATTATGTCTTTTTCCTAAGGCTTACTAAGGGAAAACACAATTAAGGATGAAATGATATATTTCAGAATTTGAAATGGCAAAACTAACTGAGGAGTGGGGCAGGGTGGAAGAGTTTGCAGTGGAGGAAGAGCTCTAAATCTGTAGAAAAGAAGGCTTTACAAGAGCTACGAGTCCCTGGTCAGCGTGGGAAAGCACTGCATGGGGCAAATGTCCCCTTAGTACCCCTTTATCTCAGTCCTTTACTCGTCTTGAGAGCACATAGACTCTGTGACTTACCTGATTTACCATAAAAATGTAGAATTTATAGTGTTTCTACAGTTATTTATCACATAAGTCTTTATGAAAGATTTTGTATGTTTTATTTTTGACCAAATAAATTATTAATACTTGAATCTTTTTTACAATTCCATTTACCTTAGTGAGTAGTCAGTTTCCATATCCTGCATAGATTTTTATAGATTAGGTCACTTCTCAACGTTCTTTAAAGCAATATGTGTAAAAGATGAAGTTCGCCTACAGCTCTTCTCGCCTTTTAGTGCCTAGACTAAACCTGTCAATGAATCTTTGGCTTGCCCAAATCAAGATTTTGGGGGGAATGCCTCCTCTTTAGTACATGGAAGCACATGGATATTTTCATTGACCTAACTCTAGGTTTTGGCACAATAAAATTTAAAACTTTACTTAAAACTTTAATACTTAAAAGATACGGAGTGTGTTCTAATTGTTAACATAAGAAGGGAAGTTAAAAATGATGGTGTCACACCATACCATAAAATACAACATATTTCTTCACATACAGGCTTCATTGAAATGTCAGTTACTACATTAGCATATAATAGGATTTAAGATGTTTTCAATTTTCAGAATGTTAAAATAAACAAGTAAGTCTATAAACACCAAAATAAGTAAGGCAATGTTAAAATATAGCCTAAACACATATAGTGCATGTCTTCATTTACCGATTATAGATCCCCATCCCCAAAACCACAACAAAACTGGAACTGAATCCCTATCACTAGTTACCACACACTTTAGTATAGTAACACGTGAAAGCCTACACTATCCAAGCACTGCTTTATAGAAAATCCACACACTAATATAGTAACATAGGAATCTGTCAAAAGCTTAGATATATGCTCCATTTATAATGATTTTCAGAAAATCCTATGAATCAAATCTCTATAAGTTGAAATTAAACTGCAGAATAAAATGATTTATTCCTAAAAAAAAATAAAAATGATGGTGTAATCAATGAGTTGCATTTGCACCATGAGGAACAGTGGGGATGTTAGTGACCCTGAGCAAACTCTTGGAAATGGATTTGGTGAAGGAAATGTCTGTTTTCAAAAACTCAAATTGTGACTGTCAATCACCTATGTCATTTCTAATAGAAGTCTCAGCTGTTGTCCTGAAGAATAAGATTCCTTACAATCTGCCTATCACAGGACTGTTTCTTCTGTCAGAGCTGGAGGTAGGGACTTTATGTAAAGTTACATGGGAGAATAAGAAATCTCACTTTTTCATCATGACCTTGGCATTTTCAAAGATTAAAGGGCATTTATTTTTGTGGCATCTCCTTCAGTTGAGTTTTGCTGTTTTTTTTTATTTTTTATTATTTTTTGAGGCAGGGTTTCTCTGTGTAGCTCTGGCTGTCCTGGAACTTGCTCTGTAGACCGGGTTGGCCTGGAACTCACAAAGATCTACCTCTGCCTGCCTCTGCCTCCCAAGTTCTGGGATTAAATTCATTCAGCACCACTGCTCAGTCAAGTTTTGCTGGCTCTTTCAAATGATTATTTTGAATTTATGTATCCTTGTTAGAGGTATAACAGAAACGTTTTTTGCTTTTCACTGCTTTCTGCCTGACTACACCCACTTTCTTATGTGTAACTTGACTGATGATAAAGGGCATGACATGGTCCATTTTACAGTTACTCTTTTTCTCCATAATCAAATGTATTTCTAGGGAAGCACGTTGGTTTTATGTGTCAACTTGACTAAACTTTAGTAGTCAGTTATTTAATTAACTACTAGCTGAGGTTTTGCTGTGCATATATTTCACAGCTGTGGTTAACATCTAAATTTAGTTGACTTTAAATAAAGAATTATTCTTGATAATGTGAGTATATGTTATTAAAATAGTATAAAATACACTTAAAGGAGAAAACTGAAGAAAAATGTCTGCTTTAAGACTAGAGCATCATCTGGCTATGGTGAAACAAGCATTTAATCCTAATACCAGGGAAGCAGCGGCAGGCAGATTTCTCTGAGTTCCAGGCCTAATATACAGAGCAAGTTCCAGGACAACCAGGGCTACACAGAGAAACCCTGTCTTAAGGAAGAAGGAGGAGGAGGTGGAGGAGGAGGAGGAGGAGGAGGAGGAGGAG
>CABHPH010017643.1:0-17392 GCA_902168325.1 Peromyscus nudipes | reverse complement strand
AAAAAAAAAAAAAAAAAAAAAAAAGGAAAGACAAAAATAAAAATGCAAGTGAAAATACTGGGATGATGGAATGTTTCAGTGAGTGAAGTCACCTCTTCGCAAATTTATGATATATTCTTCTATGTTTATCATTTCTCTATATATAGTCAAACACCACACACACACACACACACACACACACACACACACACACACACACATACACATACGCCTGGTCCTACTAAATTTAGTTATGTTGCCTTTATTTGCATGTGTTTAGGGATAATCACTTAGGATTGAGATCAGTGTCCTCCATGAAAAGAGACTAACTTGTTCTTCCCATACCAGCTTTTGACCTCTAGAAGCTGTCTGTCCAGTACTATACAATCCTAAAGTGTCATTTAAGACTGAGTAAAGAGGTGGTAACTTTCCAGGTTTAATAGGATGTAAATATAGTGTGAATATTAAAACCTAAATTTCATTATGGATTTTTAGAAATGGATATTTCAAATATCTAGAGTGAGCATAAGTTACAGGTTTCTATGCTGTAGCTGCTGAGTGAGAAAGTACTGAGATTTGATGAAACTTAATTATCTTGTTATTTTTCTTCACTTATTTTTGCTTAGCCTGACTCATACTGGCTCTATAGCTGAGGTTGGCCTTCAATTCCTGATCTATGTACCTCCACCTCCACTATTCATGTAATATTAGGATGAACATTTAGCAAATCAAGTTATATTTAATTTAATATATTAATTTCTTCAAAATAGTAATAAAACTATAGTTAATTTGTAGGAGCTGACCTAAAGTGTTAGAGAATTACAGAACATTTTATTTGGAGACAGAAAATGTGGGTTCTCATCCTGTGTTGACTTTTGTCTCAGGTAACTATTTGACTTTGGTGAACAAATGAAAATCAGACAAAATTTTCCTCTTGAAGTATTTAAATAGCATATAGCTTATTGTCATATAGTTAATGGTCAGAGAGCATTGAGGAGTGACATTTCTGGGAATGAAAAAAAATTTAAAATAAAGACATAAGAAGGAAAATATAGTGTGCTTTGATTTATATTGCAGAATTAGACTGTTCTGAATTGGGCAAGTTCATTGTACTTAGGCTTATGCTAGTAGTTTCTAAGAGGGAAGCCAATATCTATTGTGGTTTACTATAGTAAGCACCTATTTAAGGCATTCTTTGGGTGTAGATTTTTTACAGGTAAAAGCATAGCCATCTAACTAAGAGCAGTGACTACAGTCCTAATAGGTGACTTTTCCTTGATGTTTTCTGTATTTGTGTTCTCTGTCTTTTGTATTTGTGAGAATTGTGGTATTGGAACATCTATCTTTCAGTTCAAATATCATGATTTTTAGGTTTATTTACTTGATTTTCAACTAAGACCTTGTGGTACAAGATGAACTTGCCAGAGATATTTCTTCACATTTTTATAATTTATATATGTTTCTGGATGACTTTGAGGTAAGAATGCCCCTAAATATCTTTGCTTTTATGTTGTGACTGTGGGGAGGCTGAAAACATCTGGACCACACAGTTACCATGACAGGCTTTGGGGCCCAGACACAGCTACCATGACAGACTTACTGGCAGACAACACCAGATTCAGGAAAAGCCATAAACTGATCCCAACCAAGGAGGGCCAGCATCTATGGGGAAGTACCTGACATTCAAAATATTCCAACCATTAGATAAGATTAAATAAAATAGCCAGATATCCCTGAGCCTTGCACACACCTATCCCCCTTTTGCCAAGATAGTCCTAGACAAATTTTAGCTAATCTGGGTCATGAACCATGGAAATCACCTCACTCTCAATCTCTACTATGATTAAAAACCCTACCCTATCTGGGCTTGGTGCTCCCTGCTCTCACTGCTGCATCAGAAAGATGGAGAGTCCAAGCTTGAGTATTGGTGAAATTATTAAGGCCACTCCACGTAATTAAAAGGGAGGTTTATTTTGTGGGGTAACTCACAAGTGAAGCGATATATAATGGGGTCTGGGAAAGGTGTAGCGCAGTCCAGTGGTGTTCTCTGGAGAACTCTGTTTTGTCTACCTCCAGCGTCCAGGGTTCAGGAACCAAGAGAGCCGGCCCATCTGGATCTTGGGTCTTCAGGGTCCTCTCTCAGCCCTGCCTTGTAGGCATGAAAGTTACTGAAGCCTCAATGGGGTTAGAACTTCCAGATCAAAGCTGGAATGGCGACACACTACACTTGAGCTCAAAATAAAAGCTTTTTTGCTTTTATATATGGGATTCAGTCTCCATGGTGGATTTTGAAGGGTCCCTGTGATCTGGGCATAACCGTGACCATGTTCAGAATTGGATTTGTTAACTGAGCATGTTTAGCAATAGACAGAAAACTATATGAATGTGTCTAGACTCTAATTAAAATTCCCCTGCTTCTCTTGCTTAGGAAAAACACTGATTTGGAAATGATTCCCATGCTCTCCTTGCCTCCTGCAGGTAAGAAATCTTCCTCAGTACTTCTGTCTTAGATGCCAAACTGACTACCTCTAGAATTACCTAATACCCAAAGAATTGGGTACCCCTATAAGAGATTTTTCTTTTTTATTTTTCCTAGTAAAGCTGTCTTTATTTAATGACTTTATAGATGCCACGGAGCATATTTTTACCTTTAAAAATTGCTGTAGCTGATATTGTAGAATATCACTGTCACCATAGTGACAGTCTCTAAAGAATGATTTACAGTAAGAAAAGCATTAAAACAATTTTCAAATGTATGAAATACAGATAGTGTGGAATCTTCTACTGACTTATTGTGAAAAAATACTTATAAAAACACATTATATAATTAGACCTAAGAAAATTGAAACCCACAATCTCAGTTTATAAGCTATCATATTAACATTGGGCTTTCTGAGCCATGGTGTTGATTTAAAGTATATAAAGAAAAACTTAAGTATACAATGTAGAAGAAGCATTATGGGATACAAGATTTTCAGATAAATCTCATCCTTGCATTTCTTTTTTTTTCTTTATTAAGAAATTTTCTACTCACTCCACATACCATCCACAGATTCCCCCTCCTCTAGCCTCCCATCCCACAGCCCTCTTTCCCAAGCCACCCCTGAATCCTCACATCCCCCAAATCAAGGTCTCCCATGGGGAGTCAGCAGAACCCAACACATTGAGCCTAGGCAGGTCCAAGCTCCTTCCCACTGCACCAAGGCTGCGCAAGGTGTCACACCACAGGCACCAGATTCCCAGAAGCCTGCCCATAGACCAGGAACAGATCCTGATCCCCCTGCCTGGGTGCCTGCCAAACATTTTGAGCCAAACAACCGTCTTCCATATCCAGAGGGCCTAGTTCAGTCCCATGGGGGCTCCACAGCCACTAGTCCAAAGTTCATGGGCTTCCAATAGTGTAGCCAGTCATCTCTGCATGTCTTCCCATCATGATCTCCACGTACCCAACCTGCAGAATCTCTCCTCAGTGATAGGATTCACAGAGCTCAGCTTGGTGCCTGGCCATGGATCTCTGCATCTGCCTCCATCAGTCACTGGACAAAGGCTCTATGATGACAGCTAGGTTATTCGCTAGACCGGTTACCAAAGTAGACCAGTCCAGGCACCCTCTGGACCACTGCCAGCAGACCAAGGTGCGGTCATCCTTGTGGATTCCTGAGGGCCTCCCCAGCACCCTGCCTCTTCCCATTCCCATGATGTCCTCATCTATCATATCTCCCTCCCTGCCCTCCCACTCTGTCCCTGTTCCAACTCGATCCTCCCATTCCCTATGTTCTCATCCCTCACTCCTCGCCCTCTGCCACCCACCCACACCCAGTCTGCTCATGTAGATCTCATCCACTTCTCCTTCACTGGGCCATCCATGTGTCCCTCCTAGGGTCTTTCCCTGTTAGCTAGCCTCTCTGGAGCTGGGGGTTGCAGTCTGGCCATCCCTTCCCTCACACCTGGTATCCACTTATGAGTGAGTACATACTATGTTTGTCCTTCTGAGTCTGGGTTACCCCACTCAAGATGATATTTTCTAGTTCCATTCATTTGCTTGCAAATTTCATGATCTCATTCATTGTTTTTTTACTGCTGAGTAGTACTCCATTGTGTATATGAGCCACATTTTCTTTATCCATTCTTCATTTGAGGGGCATCTAGGTTGTTTCCAGGTTCTGACTATTATGAATAATGCTGATATGAACATAGTTGAGCATATGTCCTTGTGGTAAGACTGAGCATTCCTTGGGTATATGCCCAAGAGTGGTGTAACTGGGTCTTGAGGAAGACTTATTCCCCAAAAGTTAGGTTTGGGGAAGGGTTTTTGTTTTTGTCTTTCAGGAGAATGAAGGCTAAGAATCTGAAGAACATTGGACAAATGAGACATCTGAAGAAAAAGAAGAAATCATCCAAAAAAAGTCCCAAGAAAAAGAATAAATTGGCCTATTGGTATATCACATATATAATTTCATAAATCTTCCTAAATGTTTGTTTCTGCTGTTCTCTACAGACACTTAACACAAATGGTCTTTATGTAATCCCAGTTCAATCAAAACTTAAAGCTGGCTTTTGAGTTGGAGAATGTCTCTCTCCTTCTCTAAACCCAAGCATGCTTGTTAAAAGAAAATTCGAAATCTCTGTATCATGTCAGAAGATCCATCTCATATGGGACAGAAGAAAACCAAAATTAAGGAACTATTCTGTTGCTACTAATCTCATAATTCTTTGGTTCTATTTTGATTCTTTAAAACTTTTCATAAGGTATAAATTTTATATCAAAATTTATAAGATATTTATATATATATGTAAATGGTCATATAGAGTGCTAATTTATTCTAGAAAAAAGGCTTCATCTAGCTGCCAGTACATGTTTTTGTGTTTAAGTCTCTATCAGTTTTCTGCAGGGAATCATGACCACAACTAACAGCAAATTTGAAGTCTCTAAAAAATGATGATCCCATCAGGACGATGATGGGGCCCCACAACAAGGATTCTATCAGGACAATAATAATACCACTAAGCTGACGAATACCACTTTGGACTCCAAACTTCTCAGGACAATTTTGAGATTGCTAGCTGAGATGATCTAGCCTCACAAACTATTCAAGCAGACTTGAGACAAGCCCTGCATTTTCCCATTTTTCAAAGACTGGACAAATGATACAGCTAACTCTCCCAGAACCTGACAATTAACCAAAAAAATTTTCTTTTCCAGATCCCCTAAAGATGCCTTTGCCCCCAGACAGCAGGAAGTAATTTTAAGAACATTACACCCACATTCCCAAGAGGTGGGGCAGGTGGTTTTTTGGTCTTTCAATGGGTTATGAGTAAATGTCATTGTTTAGGATGGTTGGTTACAAGTTGTTATTGTTAATGGTCAGGAAAGAAGCTAAACAAAGAAGATTAAATTTAAAGTTCTTATTTGAAAAAAAAAAGAAGAAAAAGAAAAAAGAGTATTTAGATATAAGGTAGATTATTGAATCTACTCTGAAAAGAAAAAAGAGAGAATATAGATATAAGATAAAAAGATTATTGAATCTACTTTTAAAAAGCAACTACTAGTTTTAAATATTTTATGTTGAATTGAATTTTAGTATATTATATACAAATTATGTATATTGATACAAATTTGAGATTGATTTTGTTAGAAAATACTGTACATATATTGCTAATCTTGTTCAAGGTATTGTACCTATACAGTTCAGTTAACAATGCTATGCAAATTGCTAGTCCTTGAAAGTTATTATTACCAACTAACTAGGATATAAAGAAATGTAATGAATAGTAATTATAATTGAACTTGTAGTCATATTAGGTATGTTTTCAAGTTCAAGTAGAGATATATTTTAGATAGACAGGTCATCTTCAAACACTTCAGAGATCTGCAGAATATGGTATTTAAGATGTTTTAATGACAGATATTTTTATGACTATGATACATGTCTGCTCCTGCCAGCAGCAATCTACTTCAGAGAAGATGATGGGCACTGAAGAAACTCCATATGGAGTTTATTTTCATTGTGGCAAAAGTTAGCCACTGGGCAAGAAAATGTGCTTGCATCAACTGCTGACAATATGCTGTCCAAAATGCATAAGGAAGACACAAAAGAAAGGACTGCCAATCCTTGCCAAGACAAGGTAGGAAGGCTGTTTAGAAAAATCCTTCTTCACAGATCAGTCTGTCAGATATGATAAGCCTGTAGACCAAAGAATTGATACCCCAATGTTGCTGGGGAACCTTGGGTGACTGTCCAGGAAGCTAGCTGTTTCTATCATATCTCACATTTTTGGTTGTTGCTTGTTTGCACTTCCTCCTTACTCAGTTAATATTATTTCCTTCTCGGTTCTCTGAGGGAGTTGAAGATTAGATAGTAATAGTTATAGTTTTCCTTGTTAACAATTCAGAAAAGAAATTCACTAAGAGGTGTTTGTTTGAAAGACATCAAGAGATAGTTTTCAGTTGATAATTCAAGTTAGGATAGAAAGTGAATTAGGTACATTTTGGACTCATATTTTCACTGAGTTTGTCAAACACAAATGGACTAGACATTGTTGATGTATTTATTGAAAAAAAGGAGAGAAGAAAGGGGGGGGGTCTCGGAGGCCGGAGGACTTGGGTGAAGATGGCGGCAGCCGAGGCCGCGAACTGCATCATGGAGGTTTCCTGTGGCCAAGCAGAAAGCAGTGAGAAGCCCAATGCTGAGGACATGGCATCCAAAGACTACTACTTTGACTCCTATGCCCACTTTGGCATCCATGAGGAGATGCTGAAGGATGAAGTGCGTACCCTTACATATCGCAACTCCATGTTTCACAATCGACACCTCTTCAAAGACAAGGTGGTGCTGGACGTGGGCTCAGGCACGGGCATCCTCTGCATGTTTGCGGCCAAGGTAGGGGCCCGCAAGGTCATTGGGATCAAGTGTTCCAGTATCTCTGATTATGCTGTGAAGATTGTCAAAGCCAACAAGTTAGACCACGTGGTAACCATCATCAAGGGCAAGGTGGAGGAAGTGGAGCTGCCTGTGGAGAAAGTGGACATCATCATCAGCGAGTGGATGGGCTACTGTCTGTTCTATGAGTCCATGCTCAACATGGTGCTGCATGCCCGGGACAAGTGGCTGGCACCTGATGGCCTCATCTTCCCAGACCGGGCCACTCTTTATGTCTCAGCCATTGAGGACCGACAGAATAAAGACTACAAGATCCACTGGTGGGAGAATGTATATGGTTTTGATATGTCCTGCATCAAAGACGTGGCCATCAAACACCTTAATTGTCATACTAGAAACCCCATCCATTGACTAAGGGAACTAGATGTAGATATCCACGGTCAGGCCCTGGGTGGAGCTCCGGGAGTCCAATTGGCGAGAAGGAGGAGGGTTTATGTGAGCTAGAGTTGTTGGGACCAGGGATGGATGGAATACAGGGACAAGTGCCCAAACAAATGGAAACACATGAACTGTGAACCAATGGCTGAGGGGCCCCCAACTAGATCAGGCCCTCTGAATGGGTGAAACAGTTGATTGGCTTGATCTGTTTAGGAGGCATCCAGGCAGTTGGACCGGGTCCTGTGCTCAGTGCATGAATTGGCTCTTTGAAACCTGGGGCTTAGTAGAGACCCTTGGCTCAGCCTGGGAGGAGGGGACTAGACCTGCCTGGGCTGAGTCCACCAGGTTGATCTCAATCCTTAGGGGAGTCTTTGCCCTGGAGGAGATGGAAATGGGGGGTGGGCCGGGGAGAGGGGGGCGGGGTGGCAGGAGGGGTAACGGGGTGATCTATGACTGATATGTAAAGTTGAATTATATTGTAAAATAAAATAAAATAAATTATAAAAAAAAAGACGTGGCCATCAAGGAGCCCTGGTGGATGTGGTGGACCCCAAGCAGCTGGTCACTAATGCCTTCGTCATAAAGGAAGTGGACATTTATACGGTCAAGGTAGAGGACCTGACCTTCACCTCCCCCTTCTGCCTCCAAGTGAAGAGGAATGACTACGTGCACGCATTGGTGGCCTACTTCAACATCGAGTTCACCCGATGCCACAAGAGGACCGGCTTTTCTACCAGTCCTGAGTCCCCATACACGCACTGGAAGCAGACTGTGTTCTACATGGAGGACTACCTGACAGTGAAGACTGGCGAGGAGATCTTTGGCACCATTGGCATGAGGCCCAACGCCAAAAACAATCGCGACTTGGACTTCACCATCGACCTGGACTTCAAGGGACAGCTATGTGAGCTCTCTTGCTCCACCGACTACCGGATGCGCTGAGGAGGCACCAGGCTGACCCTTCTGCAGAAGAGGGCTCAGGGGCTGGGCTTGGGGGATGGGAGGGTACATCGTGACTGTGTTTTTCATAACTTATGTTTTTATATGGTTGCGTCTACGCCAATAAATCCTCAGCTGACGAAAAAAAGAAAAGAAAAAAAGGGGGGGAAATACAGTGATATTTTATTTGTGCACCCCAATAAAGCTTATTTGAAAATCAGAGGAAAAAGCCAGTCACTATATTAAACATAGAAGTCAGGCAATGGTAACACATGCCTTTAATCCTAGCATTCAGGAGACAGAGATTCATCTGGATCTCTGTGAGTTCAAGGCCACACTGGAACATAGGAAGGCATGGTAGTCCATGCTTTTAATTCCCAGCACTAGTATTCCCAGCACATAGAGGTCTAGAGGTTTTTATAGACAGATAGGAAGTGATAGAGCTGGGCAGAAAGAGGAAGTGATGTAGCTGGGTGGAAACATGAAGTGAAATTGCAGGGCACAGAAAGGATATAGGTGTGAGTATACAGGAAGTAGCTCTCTCTTTGAGAATTTCCTAGCAGTAAGAACATGGCGGTCTTCTTTCTGCTCTCTGATCTCTCAGTTTTCACCCCAATATCTGGCTCCAAGTTTTTTTTATTAATAAGACCATTTAGCAATTCATATTACAAAATCATTTACTCTCTTTAGAACCTAGCTCTTTGGAATTCTGCTATATACTGAAGATCAACTGAGACATCCATCCTGGTGGGTTGAAGAACAACTGAATTCTTTGACTTTCCATTGGTAGACAGTCAATGTTGGACTACAGCCTGTGAGATGGTCAAATACATCAATTTTCTATATACATAGAGAAATTCATTCTACCAGTTCTGTTCAAGCAGAAAACCTCCACTAATATTGCTGTGTTTTTTTCCCACCTGCCCAGAGGAAGATGTGCTAGCTAACAATAGTGCTCAGAAAGGCATTCTTCCTTGCTCCATTTCTCTCTAAGTATTCAACTTATTGTGAAGATTACACTTTTTTTTTTTTTTTGGTTTTTTCGAGACAGGGTTTCTCTGTGTAGTTTTGCTCCTTTTCCTGGAACTCACTTGGTAGCCCAGACTGGCCTCGAACTCACAGAGATCCACCTGGCTCTGCCTCCCGAGTGCTGGGATTAAAGGCATGCGCCACCACCGCCCGGCTACACTTTTTTTAATTTTTAAATTGTCAAGGGATTGGAATGAATTTCAGAAGAAAACTCTTAAAGCAATGGAGGCATCATTCAGCCTTCTGGTGGAAGAAAGATCTATCATTACATATTTTATCTGTTTCCTGTATTTTGTCTGAAGTGCCTGAGACAACCAGGTTAAAAAGTACCTTCAGCTCACCTGACTTCAGTGAGAAGCCACAGAATGAACATCTCGTTTTGTGCCCTAAATTGTGTCTCTTTGATTGTTAATATTCTAGGCACTCTTTCACCTGGGGTACAGGGAATCCCTCTCCTCTACATTGTTTAATGATATGTCCAAGGTAGCCACATTGTGTCCAGGAGGAAGAAGCAGAAGTGCTTATGGAGTGCAGGCAGATAACAGGGTAAGCCAAGGGTGAGTGCTACTGAAATGCAAATCTCAAGCCCCACCGCCTTCCTAGCCTTCCTGGCGCTGACTGCTTCCTGAGAGAGCCGCTTCCTGACAGGATTCCCTCCCACCTCAGGACTCTCTCAGGGCTTCCTGCTCTGGGCCGCCACCATCACCTGGGCCCCTGCCTGTGCCGGCGCCTTCCCGCCCACCCCTTGCCAAGCCTGAGGAGCTCTTGGTGGCCACGTCCTGCGTGGAAGATGATTTCTACTGCCCTGTCTGTCAAGAGGTGCTCAAGAAGCCGGTGCGGACTGCGGCCTGTCAGCACGTTTTCTGTAGAAAATGTTTCCTGACTGCAATGAGAGAAAGTGGAATACACTGTCCCCTATGTCGTGGAAGTGTGACTAGAAGAGAAAGAGCATGTCCAGAATGGGCCTTAGATCTTGAAAATGTCATGAGGAAGTTTTCTGGTAGCTGCAGATGCTGTTCAAAAAAGATTAAATTCTATTGCATGAGACATCATTACAAATCTTGTACGAAGTATCAGGATGAATATGGTGTGTCTTCTGTCATTCCAAACTTTAAGATTTCTCAAGATTCAGTAAGGAGCAGTAACAGGAGTGAAACATCTACATCTGATAACACAGAAACTTACCGAGAGAATACAAGTTCTTCTGGGCATCCCACCTTTAAGTGTCCCTTATGTCAAGAGTCAAATTTTACCAGAGAGCATTTGTTGGATCACTGTAATAGTAACCATCTATTTCAGATAGTTCCTGTGAATCTTCAGCTAGATGAGGAAACCCAGTATCAAACTGCTGTAGAAAAATTTTTTCAAGCAAACATCTGATTTGAGTACACATTTCTGCATCCTTGTATCTACAAGTGCCATCTTTAAGGGGATGACAACATGAAGTCAGCGTTTGAATAATTTGCTGTGCATATTAATAAAAATAATAATTCAGTCTACTGTATTAGGTTTTTAATTGAAAATAAAGGTGGGCCACCCTAACTCCATTCTCTAGACAGTGACTTTAACAGCATGGAAACCGTTGTATTTTACTTGTGTGGTGAAAAGGGAATTCCTGTAGTCTTTTCCTTGTGTTACATATTCTGAATGTTTCATTAAGTTGTTTTTGATATTTGATGCAGTTCCTTCTATTTACTTTAGAGGTAACAGTACTTTATTACAAAGGTAACAGTAGCAAATTCTAAAAGATGTGATTCCTATAAACATAATAAGCCTGAACCATTTGTCAGAACTGCAGAATGGAAACTTGAAGTGCTAAGTGGAATAATCCAAAGGGATTTTTTTAAAGAATAGGTTCTAGGTGAGGAATTCAACAATAAGAAAATTGTATTTGTGTAATGTTTTGTATTTTTGAAGACTAGTGAAATTTCTATAATAATTTTGACTTTGAAAGCATATTGTACAAATGCTACTTCTTTTGCTATTAGATGAACATATCAAGAGAAGAGAAAAAAGTTTTCTTTGGTGGTTAGTTTGTTATTTCACTCTAGCTTGAGTAATTTGTAAGCCTAAAATGAGTTGTATGACAGTTCTTTGTAGTCAGTATTTCTCATTGGCTGAAGAAACTTCAGTTCATGATGAAATATTACACTTAAATTAGTTTTTTAAAAATCCAAAGTTGAAGATGTATGTGGATATATGTACATACACTTTTGCATGTGTCTATACACATATATCTTTACCTAGAGTTTGTCAGGTTATGTATTGAATTTCTATTTTAATAATGGGCAACAATATAGGATTGAAGTATTTATCTCATTTGATTAAAATTGTGTATGTTACCAGATTTTTTAAACAGTAAGCCAAATACTATATGGTATAGTTGGCTTTTATTACATCTGAAAAATTTGTTGTATGGTGCTCATTAGTTATTTTTGAAAATAATGCATAGGCGATGTAGTGAGAGGTTTTACCAGCTACTGTTTAACTACATTTTAGTCAAAACCAAGTTCGTTCTTAGTCTTTGGTGTAAAGTATTGTAGAAGAGGCCAAGTAACAGAGTATAGGGTGAAGAGTGAATTCCTGACATTCCATGCTAACATACACTATTACACTTTCTTTAAAATAACTAAGATCAAAAGAAAAATCTCTGAAATAGTTTGCTGCTAATATATACATATATTGTAAAAAAAATGGTAAATTTTGATTTTTTTAATACCCTTGTTGACTTTTCTTTCTTTTTTCTTTTTCTTTTTCTTTTTTTGTTGTTGTTTTTTGTTTTTCGAGACAGGGTTTCTCTGTGTAGCTTTGCACCTTTCCTGGAACTCGCTTTGTAGACCAGGCTGCAGGCTGGCCTCACACAGCGATCTGCCTGGCTCTGCCTCCCGAGTGCTGGAATTAAAGGCGTGCACCACCACTGCCCGGCATCCTTGTTGATTTTCTACAGTGAACATTTTTTAATTTGATTTAATAAAAATGTTAATTTTGAACATGAAAAAAAAAGAAATGCAAATCTCTGTAAATTTGGGAATGGTCTGGGTCTGGGATGGAAGCCAGGGCCAGAAACTTTCTGCTGTGTCCATTGAGCACACTGTAACCCTAAAGGAGGTTGCTCTTGTCACTCAGACCTCACGAGTCAATCAGGGCCTCCAGTCTGATCTGCCTGTTAGAAGTGGTGTAAGGCTCATCTGGAAGCCAGGCAGCAGCCTTGGCTTTGTAGTAGAGTAGGTACAAGTGCTTTTGTGTACTCTTCTGTGAATGCTGCTGCTGGGAGCTGGGAGGGAAGGCAGGGTGAACTGGTGTGCGAGGAGCTGCTGTCCCTAGGTGGGGAGCTGGAGGAAAGGAGTGGAGGGTGAAGTGTGGGAGCCTGTGTGTCAGGTCCTCCCTGGGGCTGGGTGGGAACCTGCATCCAGATTTAGTGTCCTGTGAAGTCCCATGAGGTCCTTGCAACTCCCAGGATCCAGGTGCCTACCTTTGCTCAATGCTCTGCAGGCTACCTACCTTTGCTCTGTGGGCTGCATCTGTGCAGAACATTGGGAGCCAGGAGCTGTGTGTAGAAATATCCCTGTAGTAAAGGCGAACATGCTTTTGGTGCATCCATGGTGTTATGCTCAGATTATAGGGACCCCCAAAAAACCACCAAAAACACCAACTCCTGTATGTAAAAGTAATGAGCCTTTATCTCAAGCTCTGAGCTTAGTCCGTCTGTCTGTATGATGCAGCAGTGAGAGCAGAGAGCCCTGAGCCTAGGCAGGGTAGGGGTTTTATCATAACAGAGGTTGGGTGAGGGGATTTCCAGGGTTCAAGACCCTGACTGGCTGACATTTGTCTAGGGTTATCTTGGTAAGAAGGGGAAATAGGTGTGCTCTAGGCTCAAGGACATCTGGCTATGTTATCTAAAGGTTGGGATGTTTGGGATGTTAGGTACTTCCCCATCCCCGGGTAGATCCCTGGGTGGTGCCAGCTTATGGCTTTTCCTGGATCTGGGTTTTACCTGCCAGTAAGCTTGTCACAGAAGCTGTGCCTGGGCCTCTAGGCCTGTCATGGCAGCTGTGTGGTCAAGCTGTTTTGGGGCCCCTCCACACATGGAAGGTGTTAGTTATTTTTCGCTGTTATCCTGCAAGAAACCGTCACAAAACACAACAGAATCCGCTGGTAGAGTTTATTGGGGGGACAGAAAGAAGTGAGTGTCCTCGCGGGAGGAAAGCACGTGTGAGGAAGAGAGTTAGATCAGTCATGGCGGCTCTTTTTATAAGGCGGGGCGTGTCCAGGTGGACGTAGATGACTAGGCACGCTGCGCGCTTGTGTGGCTACGTGACATCACGGACCCTGGTCACGCGAGACGCCTTGACCCGGAAATGGCTATCTTGACCTGGAATTTGGAATTTGGCCAGGCGGTTGTGTCCGGGTCGTTGGTCGCCATGGTTACCAGACGCCTTGAACTGGAAATGCCTATTCTGGAACTAGTGTCCGCCGGGCATGTACAAACATGCTCAACCTTGGGGCATGTTGTACACCCTTCATTCCCGACTCTTTCTCTTTAAAAAAAGAAAAAAGAACTGGGTATGGGGGTGACGTTTCTCTCAAAGACTGCTTCCAGCTGAACAGTGGGCGTTGG
Source organism: Peromyscus nudipes (assembly GCA_902168325.1). NCBI lineage: Eukaryota > Metazoa > Chordata > Mammalia > Rodentia > Cricetidae > Peromyscus > Peromyscus nudipes. Next base: position 3,508 of record CABHPH010017643.1, on the reverse strand, counting down.
TTAGCTTTTGGGGGTGATGGAAGGGTATCCTGTGGAGTCCTGGGATGAAGGTCCTGGAATGACGTTCTGCAGTCCCCTTGTTCTGTAGCTGCTGGAAACTTTCCATGATGGGGCAGTCCTGGAATGACGTTCCACCATCCCCTTGTTCTGCAGCTGCTGGAAGCCTTCCGTTTGACGAGATACTGTTGACATAGAAAAGCTTAGAGAAAAAGAATCATTATTATTTTATTCTTGGAGTTGGCACTTATCTGAGGTAGATCTGGCCTGTCCAGATGGAGACATATAACATTTATTTGAGGTAGATCTGGCCTGCCCAGATGGAGACATATAACATATGTCTGAGGTAGATCTGGCCTTAGTACTCTGCTTAATTTTTATGTGAGACAAGCCTCATTAGAGGTAGTTTATTTAAGGCACCTGTTTTCTGTATTAGGTTAGCATTTAGGAAATGCAGGTGATTAGTTACTGAGTATTGAACAATGATAGATTGTTGTATTATATTTTTCCTTACCGCCTGGATATTTTGATGGTCCTTTTTGCCTCCGGCTCTGTGTGGCCCTGGTTGGGAAATGAGGGGGGGTAGTCTGTGTAGCTCCACAGAATAGACCTTAGGTGACATAACAGAGGCGTTAACAGGCTATCTGGAACAGCTGGAGGGTTGGATAAAAGACCTGGTGTTAGAACTGGCCTTCCATATATTAGTTCAAACGGAGAGATTGAAAGAGGCTTTTTCACTGCAAGTATGGGGGTGTTAAAAGGTGAGGAGGTTAGGCGAAGCAGCTTTTTCCTGAGAAGATCAGAAATGATAGGCTTAAGTCCTCTTAGGCTCTGGAGTGAGAGAGGATACTGAGCTTGGGTGATATACCTGGCAGGATTTTGTAGCTGGATAATAACAGGCTGATGGTGCCTAGCAATAGAAGGGTTTTGGGTATCCCAAACCTTTGGGTCTACCTGAGAGGCTGGCAAGGGAAAAGAATTGTTAGAGTCAGAAGAGTCAGTGGCTGGGAGAAGGAGAGGAGCTGCTGGCGCGTCTGGAATAAGGTCAATGTGTGGGGCAAAGGAAATGGATGCCCCTACCTTAGCTAGTAAATCCCTCCCCATTAAAGGTACAGGGCAGCTTGGCACCACTAGGAATGTGTGTGTGAGAGGGATGCCTCTAAAAATACAATTAAGTGGTGGTGTCTGATGAGGTAGGTAAGGCTGTCCCCCAACCCCGACAATTGGGAGTTTAGCCGGAAACGTGGGCCCCCAAAACTCTCTCAGGACAGAATACATAGCTCCGGTGTCCAAAAGGAACGAGATGGGGCGCCCATTAACCCTTGGTTCCCTGTGTGAGATGGGAGTGGCCGGGGCAGAAACTGGGCAGCGTCAATCCTCGCTGTAGGCCAAGCCTAAAAAGTCAGCTGGGGGCTGGTCTTCGTCTGGCGTTCCTATGTCGCTTGGGACATTAGGACAGTCAGCTGACCAGTGACCCTTCTGGCCACACTTTGGGCAAGGCTTTATTGGTGCCCTTCGTGGGCCGGTGGTGCAAGCCCGGGCCCAGTGGCCTTCTTTCCCACACTTGAAACAGGGACCAGACGGCTTTCGGGGAGCCGATTGGATGCCTGCTAGCATCTGGTAGTGTTTCCTTTGGGCTTTTTCATCTCTCCCATGGTACACCTTAAATGCTATCGCCAACATGTCTGCCTGTGGAGTTAGAGGACCGTTCTCCAATGTCAGGGACTAGGACAGAACCTCTAGTTAGTGGAAAAATACAGACCCCCATAAGACAGGGAACTAGATCATCTTACAGTCAGGCTGCCTAGCTATAGGACATTGAGTAGAGCCCTTGACCTTTTCACCCTGTAAACATCCTGCTAGCTTGCCCCACCTTATGCAGATAACAGCCTCTTGCTCCCCCCACCCTGCAGGAACTACATAAACCCTCCTGGAGAAAAATAAAGTTGCACCTTGATCAGAAATCTTGACTTGGTGTATTTCCTTTGTGTCTCCTGTCCCTAATCATTCCGTCCTTAGGGTGGTCGAGAACCCGTTGAAGCCCTGCTGGATGGGGCACTCCCAGTGTTTAAGTTTATCCCTAATGTTGGGGAAGCTCTGTGAGACAAAGTGAGTCATTAGTAGCTGCCTGCCCTCAGGGCTTTCTGGATCTAAGCTGGTGAACTGAAGTAGGGCCTTGGTGAGCCGCTCTAAGAAGTGAGACGGATTTTCGTCCTTATTTTGAATTACCATCTTTAATTTTTCATAATTAACTGGCTTTAGGGCGGCCTTATGGAGGCCTGTCAGGAGACAGGTAATAAACCTATCTCTGGCTAGACAGCCACCCTGGGTATTGTAGTCTCAGTGTGGCTCTTGGTCAGGAACTGCCTCTGCTCCTGGGGGATGTGCGAGGTTAGTCTGATGAATATCATCTGCATGAGTCCTGGCCTGCTCCCAAACCCGCCTGTGCTCCTCAGGAAGTAAATTATTGGAAAGTATCATAAATATATCATGAAAGGTGAGACTATAAGATTGAGTTATACATTGAAACTGTTTAATAAAGGAAGCAGAATTAGAAGTATAAGAACCCAGCTTACTTTCTATCTGAGAAAGTTCTGATAGAGAGAATGGAACGTGAACCTTTATTAGTCCATCCACGCCGGCTACCTCTCGCAAAGGGAGAACAGTGGAAGGGTTTGGACAGCTGGAGTCAGGTAACTTAGCAGTTCGAGAGCGCGTGGTAGGAGGAGTGAAGGTTGGAGCTAGGGCAGGGCCTTTAGAAATGGCCGCCGCGTGGAAGAAGCAGCTTTCGTCGAAGGAAGATCAGCTTCAGAAGGAGAAGAGTCTGGAGGGGAGCTGAAGGGGCAGTTGCCGTGGAAGAAGCAGCTTTTGCCGAAGGAAGGTCGGCTTTAGAAGGAGAAGAGTCCGGAAGAGGAGCTGAAGGGGCAGTTGCTCTAGGAGCGGGAGCCGGAGGTCTAGCAGGTCGGACAGGTGGAGGTTCGTTAGCAGGATCCAGTGTTAGAGATTCCGGAGTCAGAGAATCCTCCGGTTTAGGCATAGCTAAGAGCACATGAGCAGGAGAGAAAGAATCCAGAAGAGACGGTTTAGCACTTAGGTAAAAGAATCCTATGATATAGGGCAACTCTTTCCATTTGCCTGCACGCTGACAATAGTTAGATAACTCCCGCAAAATATCGGGATCTAGAGAGCCATTAGGTGGCCATGTTTTGTTGTCTTCTAGGGGATATGTGGGCCATCTCTTAGTACAGAGACGGATTAGCTTATGAGTGTTTATGTACGGCATTAAGGTAAGAGGCTTTAACGCCTCAAGAAGATAGCCTAGCGGAGAAGAAGGGCTGATAGATTTGGAAGCCTTGTTTCCCATGTCTGCAGCAGAGAGGCAGAAAATAAAAAAGAAAAATAAAAAAAAACGTAATCCAGAGCCAAAGTTCCAGGCATCCCCAAAAACTCTGGGTGGATTTCCCGGCCCAGGCCGCTACTTAGCTCGTCAGCTACAGAAGCGGGGGGGGGG
>CABHPH010017636.1:0-11520 GCA_902168325.1 Peromyscus nudipes | reverse complement strand
TCTCCCATCTCAAATGTGTGAACTCTTCTTTTTTATATTCATGTAAATATATGTGCATATACATCCTACTGAGTCTAGTTAATGTCTGCATGAACATGCATTGCCTGTTAAACTTGGGCAATCTCTCACAGGGTTAGACCCAGGAGAAAACTTACTACCTCTCCCCTGGCATCCATTGACTGCCTTTAGTTCTTCATCTAGGGGTGTGGCCTTGTGAACCTCCCCGAGTCATGCTCACTTGTAGAGTGCTGTAGTCTTGTGCAGGTCTTGTGAAGGCAGGGGCCTAGGTTGCTCACATGCAGGCTTCCTGGTTGTAGGTTCAGTTTCTGTGAGCCCCTGTGAGCCCAGGATTTTTGATTCTGTGGGTTTTTCTTCTTGTGTCTTTGACCAATCTAGATCCTGAAATCCTTTCTCCCCTTCTTCTGTAGGATTCCCCAAACTCCACCTAATGTTCAATTGTGGGTCTCCGTACCTTGTCTGCATCAGTTGCTGGATGACACCTCTCTGATGACAATTGGGCTAGGCACCAATCTTTGATTATAGAGGAATACCATTAGGCATCATTGCATTGACATTTTTTGCCATTGTGTTTGGTTCTATATTAGGTATCTGGGTTATCCATCCTCTGGGTCTTGGCACTCCAGGCAGTGTCAGGAGTGGGCTGCTTTACTTGGCATGAGTCTCAGGCTGGATCAGTCATTGGTTGGCCACACCCATGATCTCTGTGCCACCCTTACCCATGCGTATCCCATAGGCAGGATGGATTGTAAGTCAGAGTTTATGTGGCTGGGTTGGTGTCCCCATCCTTCCACTGGAAGTCTTACCTGGTCACAGGAGATGGCCAGTTCAGGCTATGTATCCCCACTTGCTAGGAGTCTTAGCTGGGGTAATCTTTGCAGATTCCTGGAGTTTCCCTCGCACCAAGTTTCTACCTGACCATGAAAGCATCCCCTCACTTTCCAGTCATCTCTTTCACTACTCCCCTCCTCCAGCCTCCCCCAAACCTGAACCCTTATGTTCCTATCCATATCCATCCCCAATCCACCCATGAGATCTCCTTGATTTCTCCTTTTCAGGGAGATCGAAGCATCCCCTCTTGAGCCCTCCTTGTTTACTAGCCTCTCTATATCTGTGGATTGTAGCATGGTTATCCTTTACAGCTAATATCCACTTATAAGTGAGTACATATCATGCTTGTCTTCCTGGGTCTGGGTTATCTCACTCATGATGATTTTTTTCTAGTTCCATCCATTTGCCTTCAGATTTCCTGATGTCATTGTTTTTTAACAGCCAAGTAATACTCCATCATATAAATGTATCACATTTTCTTTATCCATTCTTCTGTTGAGCGATATCTAGGTTGTTTCCAGGTTCTGGCTATTACAAATAAAGCTATTATGATATAACTGAGCAAGTGTCCTTGTGGTATGATTGAGCATCCTTTGAGTATATGCCCAAGAGTGGTACAGATGGATCTTGAGGAAGATTGATTCCCAGTTTTCTGAGAAACTGCCATATTGTTTTTCAAAGTGGCTGTACAAGTTTGCACTCCCACCAGCAGTGGAGGAGTGTTCCCCTTGCTCCGTATTCTATCCAACATGAGCTCTCACTTGTGTTTCTTATCTTAGTCATTCTGACAGATGTAAAATGGAATCTCAGAGTCATTTTGAATTGCATTTCCCTGATGCCTAAGGATGTTGAACATTTCTTTAAGTGTTTCTTGCTCATTTGAGATTCTGCTGAGAATTCTTTACCTCATTTTAGATCTGTACCCCATTTCTAATTGGACCCTATTTGATGGTTTTTTTTTCCCCAACAGTGAAACATCACCCACAGCCAACAAAGACTCACCAGAGGATAGGAAATACTGCATGTATGGGTGAAGAAAATTAGATAGGTAGATAAGTATGGAGAGGTAAGGAAAATGTTACATGTTAGACATGGTAGGAAATCATGGTGGACATAAGAGAGGCCCTCCAACTTTCCTGCAGGAAGCCTTCCTGTGTCACTATCCTCATTGCTGCATCCTGGGATCCAATTCAGTGTTTGCACAAATAAGAGCTGCTTCCCGTGACTGCTCCAAGTTGGTGGCAAAGCCATGCTTAGATTCTAAAGCATTTATCCCTGAGCTCCTGGGATGTGACACATTGTTTAAGAATAACTTTACAACTAAAGATTTTACTAGCGATACCTCCCATCATTCCCACAGGAGCTGAACCTGTGTTGACGTTATCTTCTTTTTTCTCTTAAAACAATTTTGCCCAAATCATGTCTCAAATATTAGACTATGTCCTCACATCCACAAAGTCTTGCTACGTAGCCTCAACTGACCTGGAAATCTTTATGTAGAACAAGCTGGCCTCACACTCACAGATCTGTCTGCCTTTGTCTTCGGAGGAGGACTGTTATTAAAGGTTTGCTGTAGCTGAAGTTTTCTGCAGTCCTGCCTGGCCCACGGTCAGGACAAATCTCTCTCACCCGCCAGTCCCGCAGCTGCTTAGACCCAACTGAGTAAACACACAGAGACTTATATTATTTATAAACTATATGGCCATAGCAGGCTTCTTGCTAACTATTCTTATATCTTAAATCAACCCATTTCTATTCATCTATAAGTTGCCACGTGGCTTGTGGCTTACCGGTATCTTAACATCTTCTTATGGCAATGGCTCTGCCTCAGCCTTCCACTTCCCAGAATTCTCTTCTCTGCTTGTCCCGCCTATACTTCCTGCCTGGCTACTGGCCAATCAGTGTTTTATTTATACAGACCAATATCCACAGCAGTTTGCATCATTACATCCAGCCTAGATGTCTCTTAGTGGCCCTTGTCTTGTGATTCTAGAACTATCACAAACTGTGTATTATATGAATCAACACTTGTTTCTTGCATTTCAGGGCTATAACACAGTAGTTATTCCATGTACAAATCATTCTTTGATATAAAAGCAAGCACTTTTCTTCTTCAAACAAGGAAACATTGCTTTGATTTTAGTATCACAATACCAATATGTAACAAAACAATAATAAAGCAGATCTTTGAAGATTCAGCATCATTATCGCTTCTGATCCAGGCCCACCTATGCAATTTTAGAGTAAAGCACACAGCAACTTCCTAATTGGCTTTCCACCCCCCGATTAAAAGTACTTTAATTAAAGAAAGTTCTATATTCATTATCACCATCAAAAGCTGACTTGTAACTCTCAGATTTAGATATATCAGTTTGGAGCTAGTGGCAACAGTAACAAAGTTGAAAATCCAATCATGATAAAAAAAATACAATTTAGCTACAAGGGAGATTGTCTTTACCTAAGTCAATACTTCAGGCATTGAAGACACAATGGCTGTACTGTTCACATAAATGACAGATCAAATGTAGGTGTTTTAACAGAAAAGAAAGGTTATGCTATTTGTGCTACAAGTATAAAAGCTCAAGTTAGTATTTGTCCTTAATTAGGGAGTATACAGTGATAATCCACCTTTATCACTAGAAGGGAGCAGGAGTCTAAGAAACTAGTAGATTTAATCTAAAATGAACTTTGGAGATTTTCCAAAGTCTCTGATATGTTATCTTAGTCTTGGGCTGTTTGGATAATCTAAGGCTATGATCAATGAGAACTCAGAGAGGGATTTAACATTGGTGATGGAATTTTCTCCTTCTGGACAAAGATGAACATAGGGGGAAATGCTTTGATAGGAAAAAGTTTATAAAGTTCTTACTCATTTAAAGGCATTTGTTTTCTGAAGCAACAATTTTAAAGGTAATATTTTTGATATAAAGACATGTCCAACCTTTATATACATGTATTGAAAAAAATGGCCATTATGCTTCAGGATGCCCCAAAGTGAAATAACATTTGCTTAGGAAGTTTGCCATGAACACATTTCTCTAAATTCATTCTAGGTGTGAGAGACACATTCAAATTTTATTAAAATAATTTACATTTTAAACATTTTCTTCACATTTGCAGATTTGTACAAATTTGGGTTCTATTCAAATGAACTCAGGGAGAAAACAGATGTATCATGTGTTCATGGAAATCAGGTCCAGGAATAAAACCCTGCCTGCTGCTTGGTGGGAGTTACCTGCTTGGGCTCAATTTGTGGTCAGATTAGTGATCTCCTCAGCTTGAACAAGATCAGTTGAAAATGTGTTCACCTTCATTCCAAATATTAAAACCATCCCGTGATGCTGGTGGCATTACATCAAGACATTCATACTGTTCCCCGTTCTAGGGGGAAGGCTGAAGTGGTTAGTGCTGTCAAATCAACAGGGCGCCATTTGGCAAAGTGGCTCTGCCCACTTTGATTGAAAAAAAAATCACTATTAACATTTAAAGTTTTGATAAAAAATGATGGCAGGCCAAAATTCTGTCATTTCCAGTTTTAAGCCTATTTGCAACCCAGTGGTTACAGATGGACTCATTAATGCCATTTATGGAGAATATTGAATATTTTGATGGTTTCAAACAATGTTTATTTTTGCCTATTTTTTCATATACCACAGTGAATATGGTTCCCTTTTCTCTCTCTAAGATAACACTACCCAATCTCTGTCTCTGTTTCTTTTTATCTCTCTCTGTGTGTTTTTCTGTTTCTTCTATAACGTTAAAAAAATTTGTGTTTAAGTATGTCAAATCATCATTGCTCAGATTCTTGGATTCTTCATGTAGAATCAATTTTTGATTCCATCTGTCTTCTGTAACCATAAGAGCATATTTTTCACAATTACAGATGATACAGTTTAGATGTTGAATATACATCATGTGCTAAAGACATGGTCCCTCCAGTGGAACTAAACGGGAGTCATTATGCCATCTAAGCAGGTGACCCCTTATGAGAAGTCCTTAGGTTATTGGTGGCATGGGGATTATGGAAGCCTGGTCTCCTTTTTTTCCCTCTTTGGTTTCTGTCTCATTATGTAAGAGGTTTGCATTTGCCACACATTTTTACCATAATGTGTTCCTCTTTCCAGAGCTCTAGAGTAATGAGATCAGTAGGTCTTGGACTGAAATTTCCAGAACTGTGAGACAAAATAAGTTGTCTCAGAGGTCTTGTTGTCAGAAAGCTGATTAAAGCAGCAACTTATTGATTCCAAAGGGGAGTTTCTCTTCTTCTTAAATTCTTGTAACTTTGATTAGGTTTTTTTTTATGTTTTAATAGATATTTTCTTTTTAGCAACAGACTCACCACCCTTTAAGTTTTGTTCTAGTGAAGTCTTCAAACCTATTATATCCTTCCCCAAACTTAGGGTCCTCTGACTACCCAAATCCTACAATTACAAACCCTGTGCTTCGTGCTTAGTCCCCCTCTGGTACCTAGACTTTGCCTAGTCCTCCTCTGGTGCTTACTAGACTACACTGAACATTTGTACATCTGCATGACTTCCCTGAGCTGCTAAACTTCTGAGGGTGGGGTGGATACTTTACTATCCATTGTCCAAACTCTACAGGTATAGCAACCATATTAAACAAATGAAATATTGGCAATACTACCATAGGAAGGTCAAATTGAGTTAATCAGTTAATGATGCTAGGGAAACATCCAGGGGAAATCTGAAGGCTCTGAAAGTTTTTTTCCTCTTAAATCCAGTTTTTCACCCTCCTTCCCTGTTTCCTGGTTTGTGATAAAATATGTAAAGCTGTCAAGGTTTGATGCATCTTGCCACTAGCCTATGATTCAATTTCATGCACATGGAGACTCTGAACAACTTGGCAGTTAACTGCTAATGGCTTTTAAGGGTTTAAGTCAGCCCTAAACATTATTCCAATGAGTTTTTGTGGTTTAATTACCTTAAAACATTAAGTAGTCAGAGTCCATCAATACACATACACTTAAGGGTATCAGTTGTGCACTGGTCCCAAATACCGCCTCCACGGTGTCTAATATAGCACCTTATTTTGCCAAAAAACATGGAAAATAGTTTAAGTCTATCTATTTGAGCCTAATGATGTGTGCTATCATTAAGCTGGGAGAAATGTGAACTCAAAATGATTCTTTAAACAGCAAGCAGGAGTTTCATAAAGTAAAGGACAGAGCCATATTGGCCCTGCCCTGTTTTTACCCATACCATGTTAACTTTAATCAATGAATCTCATAGTTAAAATCTCCCAGGTCTGGGTTCAAATCTCTAGGTCTGCAATTTGCCAGGATGTTAAGAAATAAGATGCCAAGTGTGGGGAGAATAATTACAATTAGTCAGGGAAGTTTTTGGAAAAAACTTCATCAAATGGTGCATACAGAAATAGTAATAATACCAACTAATATGTGCTAGACAGTCTTGTCTTAAAAGTCTATTCTTGAAAATGCTGAAGATGAGGAGCAAATGAACTTGAGGGGTCAGTATCCAATTTTAAGGCTGTAAAAATGAGCTTAATCTCTCTATTGTGATTTTCCTTTGGACTGTAATTAAAGGAACCAAAGGTTGTCACTTATTTCATGCACTGTTTCAGATATTTTCTTCTGTCGAATTCATTTCTGTCCACGGACTCACAATAATTTTATCCCTCTTCTCAAGTCACATCACATCCCAATCTCTACCATTCAAATTGGCCTAAGATCCCACACTAACAAAATGTTAATATTTATGAGTGATGCATATTGGGTTCAGAGATAGGAAGAGAAACCTTCAGGGAGGCAGAAATGAGTTATTGGTCTGCTATAGAATGTGTCATTTGGAAAGTGCTGCATTGTCGTAAGAGATGATTCAAATGCATGATTTCAAGGGGCAATGCAATCTAGTTTACTAATCTCTCATTATACGAAGGTGAAGCTTTTGTGAGTGCTGGCTGCTCATTAGCATCTTGATCCCACTGAAGAATCCAGATAATGGGTGCCAGTTTTATTCTCATTATGGAGCTATTCCAATGTCTCCATTCTTTTCATTAATTTATCACACAACAATTAAATGCAACAGAAGTTAGAGTCGTTTGAACAACATGAGCAGGAGTATTGTAAGTTACATATTATTTCTTTATTTTAATGGGATGGTCTCTGAGTCACTTCAGTGAAACTTCCCTGACCCCTGAGATGTGTCTTTCACCGCACCCTTCCTTCCTTCTTCATATCTTACTCTTGTTTTTGCTCCATTGATGTTGATACCCTTCTATGACAGAAGTCAGTCAGAGACCACACTTGAAATCCGCTGGTCAAATCCTGTCTAACATATGTAAAGGTTATTTGTCCTTAATATGCCCAGAGCAAAAGGTAGGTTGTTATTGTCTGCAGGGTGCTGTGGATATCGCTCTGTGGATATCTTCTCTGTCAGGCAGGAAGTATAGGCGGGACAAGCAGGGAAGAGAATTCTGGGAAGTGGAAGGCTGAGGCAGAGAGCCGTTGCCAGCCGCTGCCATGACAAGCCAGATGTAAGGTACTGGAAGGCCACGAGCCATGTGGCAACTTATAGACTAATAGAAATGGGTTAATTTAAGATAGAAGAACTAGATAAGAAGAAGCCTGCCACGGCCATACAGTTTATAAATAATATAAGCGTCTGTGTGTTTATTTTATAAGTGGACTGTTGGACTGCCGGGGCTTGGCGGGACCTGGAGAGAAAACTCCAGCTATAGCAGGGGGCATATAGCAAGGGCTACGGATAGGCTCGTACAAAGTTTTAATGTGGGAAAGCCAGTTACTCCAAATTGGTACTGAACCCCTGTAGGTGATCAAAGATGCAAATGGTAACTAAGAATATTCCTTTAGTTTATAACAAAACACTTAGCTGATATTTACCTATGGGAGAGGGTGAGTTAAAAAAATGATAAGACAGAATATGTAAAATGCTTTTCTTCCTTACGTCAAGTCCAGTTTGGTTTAAAAATATATTGGTCCCATTAGCCACAAACCATTAGTTCCCAAGATATCTGATTATATCAAAGTGATCCTGTAAATATGTGTGTGTGGAGGGGGAGGGGAAGCCATATGACAGAAACACAAGACTGGCGCCAGGACCATGAAGTCCATCACATTAAGTTCACATGTAAGCTACATTGCACAACATAAATCTCAGATGTCATCAGATTAACAAAATAATGATTAACTGTGACTAACAGTAATTTATTGGCTTTTAATTGCTGTAATCATAATGATTATTCAAAGTATTAGGATAATTATAAACCTGTTTGTATTTTGGTGTGGCCAGAGATGCATAGGTCTAGAGCCAGATAGACCTGTATTAACCCAACGGTTTCATTTCCACAGCTCTGTGATATTGGACAATGTACTTTACCTCCATGCCATGTGAATAACAATCTCCATTTCCAGGGTCATTTTAAGGGTGAGAGATAATGCATCTAAAGCAGCTAGTATAGTGCTTGATACACAGACACTCAATACCCAGCCACCACAGAGGCAGCAGTAACTGCTGTTATTATAGTCCTTGCTCTAAGAAATTTCCCTCATAAAAAAAGAGAATGGGTTCCCACAGAAGTTAAACAGAGTGACTGCACCTTCCAAAGGGGCCTGAGGCAAAAGTAGCAATGAAGCAAGGATAGCAGATAGACCGAGGCCTGCACTCTGCAGCTACATGTTAGATGCTAGGGAATGGAAGACACACATACAGACAGACAATACCTCAGGATCCTTACGGCAATTTGATTACAGAGCATCCAGAAAAGACATCATTACTAGGAGACTGTTTCACACAAGGATGCCATTAATGTTCTTTTGAAAGGTGATAATCTCTGCCATTGTTATTGGTTTCTGCCAGAAGAGAAATGAGACTCAGCTCTCTCTGTTAGCAGCATCAAGGTAGAAAGGGCTTTGAATATTTCCTTCCATCTCTGGCTTAGGTTTGTCACCCAACTGGCTGATTTTAGATGCATTATCAAACTACAGTATAAGTTTCCTCATCACTGAAAAGATGCTCGTAATAAAGTGAGATGTACAAGGATAGTGTGTATTGTGCTGCATCACAGGGCCATGGCAAATTAAGTATTTTTACATCTGCTCTAATCTGTTGGGGGCATCCTATCTAGGACCAGATGAAGCCAACATGATGTCGTTGGTATTTTCATTACACATTATATACTAAAAATGCTCTGGTGGCTTTCTTTATTCAGCCATTAAGGTATTGATTAACAACTGTACCTTTAGTCTCTTTAATAAGGAATTAAAGGTTTCACAAAAATTTGCATGCATTCTTTATCATCATTGCTTGTCATGTATTCTCTATGTGGTCAACATTGCATTATTTTGCACACATTGTCTTATTTATTTTCACCAACCAATCTATAAGAATTTTTAGTCCTTTGGGCTACTCTAGCAAAAACCACCATAACCGAATTAGCTTACAGATAACAGGAATGCACCGCTCACAGTTCCAAAGACTGAGAAATTCAAGATTAATAACATAAGCTGATCATTGACCTGGAGGGCTCATTCTCAGATACATAGATGATGTCCTCTGTGTCCCCACAAGGGACTATTTGCCAGTCTGCTCCAGGGAGTCTCTCTTACAAGGGCACTAATTTTAGACACGAAAGTGGAGCCCTTATGACCCACTGACCTCTCAAAGACTCCATCTCCTGTTAGTGCCACACAGAGGGGAGGGAGTTGGCTTCAGGAAGTGAGATTTGGGTGTAAAATAGTGTTTACAATATTTGAGATTATTATTACTACTTTCATTATAAAATAGGAAACAGGTTTATTTTGCTCGATGATCTGACTAAAGTCTTGTATCAGATGTATAAGATGCTGGTATGTGGTTCATGATTCCCTGTTGCAGCATCTAGTTACACCCCTGAACATCATTACTCTTACCTTAAGGTTTGGTAAGGACTAAATGGCTTAGAATAATTAAGACATTTGTTTCTATTAGAGATGTTTCTATCATATAACTAGTGTGTTGCTCTATTGTTTTTCCTTCACTCCTGCGTGTCAATAATGAGTTTATTTACTTGTTTCTCCCTTTAAAATGTCTTTATCTCTGAGAAACGTTCCTGTTCTTATTAGAATGAGGAATGCAGCAACTGAAGCACATTTTCATGTTAGTGTCTGTAGGTGATATGTCCCTGAATTATTGTAATTTATAGTAGGACTGGAGGAATATTATGCACATCAGTCTTATAAATAATGTGACATAAATAACAGCTGCATTTATTGCCAAAGCAATTATTTTCTTCCTAAGCAATCATTCATTATTTTAGAAGGAACAGGAAATTTGCATACAGCAAAGTCTCCTTACATAATTAGGGTGAGTCTCCTTTGCTCTCCTGTCTTGATGTTTAATACCTGAAAATAATTAGTTTTTCTTTGAGCATTGTCAAGATCTACTGACACTTAAAAAATCTTGCCTGCAGTTTATGGAAATTGTCATATTAGGATAGTCCTACTTTGATATACCTTTTTTGTTTGTTTGTTTCTCTGTCTCTAAAGAGAGAGAGAAAGAAGGGATATAGGGTTACATGGGTGGGGATATGGAAAGGATTAAGGTAAATTTGGGAGCGGTGAAATGATGAGCAGAATATATTGTATGAAAAATATTTCTTTTCAATAAAATGTATGAAAAATAACAACTGTATGAAAGTTGTTAAAAAAAGGGAACCATGACCCTATTAATGTGCTACTTCTCTTTTTTGCAGGATGGTCTCACCCTAGCATGATACTATACCACACGGAAAACATTCTTTACTTGCATAAGGCTTTATTTTGTGTGTTTAGAAAAATTTAAAGGCAATTTTCAAAATTGAGAAAAAGATGTAGGCAATTAGTTGAATCTTCTGGTATTGTATTGCTGTTTATTGGCCATGTAATAAAACATAATTTTGTAAAAGGTACATGACTTTGTAAATACGATGTTGCAAATCTTTAAAAACAACCTTGTGTGTAGTTTATAGCAATTGTATATTAATATGGTCTTCTCTTAGTATCTCTTGTGAATTAGTTCTTGAACTCCTGTATATACTGACATTTTTAGATGCTCAAGTACCCTTCTATGATATAGTGTTATTTCTAATCTATGTATATGGCCCACTGTTTCAACTCATCTCTAAATTAGTTACAATGCTTGCTACAAATGCTGTGTAAGTAGCTATTGATTTTATTGTTTAGAAAACTTTACAAAGAAATGATGACTGTAGATGTTTGATCTGTATGCAAATGCTGTCTTTTCAGTGCTTTGGTTGAATCTGAAAAGGTAGAGTCTATGGCAACGGGGCTGATTTGACCTGCTTTGTTGTCAGCATCATAGGGCTGCTGCAGAGATGTCAAATGATAGATCTCAAGTGCCCAGTACTGTTTGACTAATTCATGCATTTGTACCATTATTTCATTCATTGTATAATTATTTGTAGAAAACATACTATGTGCCAAACTCTATGATGGACAGTGGGTACACAACAGTAAATACAGTAGAGACCAAAACATCCTAACACATGACTCAAGAAGGTTTTTGCTTTGAACAGTTATCAATGAGAAAAGAAATATTCAATTCAATGCTTTATAAAACATGTAAACTTATGAAAGCAAATAGCTTCATGATCAGGGGCTATAGAGACCTGATTTCTAAGTGTGGATTTAAGTAG
>CABHPH010017619.1:0-10101 GCA_902168325.1 Peromyscus nudipes | reverse complement strand
AAAAAAAAATGGAGAGATCTTGCTGTGGGATGTTCTGTATGGCAAATGTGTTGCTAATAAAACACTGGTTGGCCAGTGGCTAGGCAGGAAGTATAGGCAGGACTAACAGAGAGAATAAAAAGAACAGGAAGGCGGAGGGAGACACTGCCAGCCACCGCCAGGACAAGCAGCATGTGAAGATGCCGGTAAGCCACGAGCCATGTGGCAAGGTATAGATTTATAGAAATGGATTAATTTAAGATATAAGGACAGTTAGCAAGAAGCCTGCCACGGCCATACAGTTTGTAAGCAATATAAGTCTCTGTGTTTACTTGGTTGGGTCTGAGCGGCTGTGGGACTGGCAGGTGAAAGAGATTTGTCCTGACCGTGGGCCAGGCAGGAAAATTCTAGCAATAAGATCTCATATTAGCAACTTAACAGCACACCTGGAAGCTCAAGAACAAAAAAGAAATCATACCCAAAAGGAGTACATGACAAGAAATAATCAAACTCAGGTCTGCAATCAATAGAATAGAAAGAAAACAAAATGAAAAAATTACAAAGAATCAATGAAACAAGAGCTTCTTTGTGAAAATCAGTAGGACTGACAAACCCTAATCCAAATTAACTGAGGAGTGGAGAGAGAATATCTAAATCAAAACAGAGATGAAAGGGGAGACATAACAACAGATATTGAAGAATCATAACGTTATACTTTAAAAACTTGTACTCCACCAAATTGGAAAATCTGAAATAATAGACAATTTTCTTGATAATACCACTTACCAAAGTTAAATCAAGATCTGATAAGCAATTTAAACAAACCTATAACCCCTAGTGAAACAGAAGCATAATTAAAAGTCTACCAACAAAAATCAAGCAAACAAATGAATTCCAGGGCCAGATGGTTTTAGTGCATAGTTTTACCAGACTTTCAAAGAAGAGTTAATGCCAATACTCCTCAAATTATTCCACAAAATAGAAACAGGAGGAAAATTGCCCAATTCATTTTACGAGACTACAATTACCCTGATCCCCAAACCACATGAAGTCCCAGCAAAGAAAGAAAACTACAGATCAATTTCCCTTATGAACATAGATGCAAACATTCTCAATGAAGTATTTGCAAACCAAATCCAGGAACATATCAAAAAGATCACCCACCATGATCAAGTAAGTTTTGTCCCAGAGATGCAGGGATCGTTGATTCAACATACGAAAATCGGTAAATATAATCCACCATAGAAACAAACTGAAAGACAGACAAATACAATATGATAGTCTCGTGAGGTGGAGAAAAGGCTTTTGACAAAATCCAACACAACTTCATAATAAAAGTCCTAGAGAGATTAGGGATATAAGGGATGTACCTCAACACACAGTTTATAGTTACAGGCAGTTTACAGAAAGTCCAGAGCCAATATAAGCCTATATGGAGAGAAACTCAAAGCAATTCCACTAAAATTAAGTATATGACAAGGTTTTGCACTCTCTCCATAGCTATTCAATATGGTAAGACAACTGAAGGAGATTAAGGGGATACAAATCAGAAAGGAAGAAGTCAAAGTATCTTTACTTGTAGATGATATGTTAGTATAATAAGTGAGCCTAAAAATTCCACTGGGAAACCCCTACAGCTGATAAACACTTTCAGCAAAATAGCTGAATACAAAATTAACTCAAAAAATCAGCTACCCTCTTATATACAGATGATAAACAGACTGAGAAAGAAATTATTGAAACAATACCTTCCAGGATATCCTCAGATATTATAAAATATCTAAACAAGCAATTGAAAGACTTATAAGATAAAAACTTCAAGACACTGAAGAAGCTGAAAAAGACATCAGAAGATGGAAAGATTGCCCATATGCATAGATCAGTAGAATTAATATAGTAAAAATGACCATCCGACCAAAAGCAATCTACAGATTCAATGTGATCACTATCAAAACTCCAACACAATTTTTTACAGATCTTGAAAAGACAATTTTTCAAGTTAATGTGGAAGGACAAAGAGCCCAGGTTAGCCAAAACAACACCCTTAATATTAAGAGAACTGCTGGAGGCCTACCATCCCTACCCTCAAATTGTACTATAGAGCTACAGTAACAAAAACAATGGTATTGACACAAAAACATACAATTGATTAATGGAATTGAATTTAAGATGCAAACATAAATACACATGCCTTTGAGCAACTGATTTTTGACAAAGAAGCCAGAAATACACACTGGAAAAAAGACAGCATTTTCAACAAACCGATGGTGCTGGTCAAACTGGATGGCTGCATGTAGAAAGAAGAGTGTGAACAGATCCACACTTATCACCCTGCATAAAACTCAAGTCCAAATGAATCAAAGACCTCAGCATAAAACTAGGCACATGGAACCTGATAGAAGAGAAAGTGGGGAATAGGTTTGAACTCATTGGCACAGGAGAAGACTTTTTGAACATAACACTGTTAGCACAGACACGAAGATCAACAATTGATAAATGAGGCCTCATGAAACTGAAAAGCTTCTGTAAGTCAAAAGACACCGTCATTCAGACAAAATGACAGCCTATGGAGTGGGAAAAGATTTTGTGGTCTGATAAAAGACCACTATCCAAAATATATAAAGAACCCAAGAAATTAGATATCAAGAAAACAAATAACACAATTAAAAATGGGATACAGATCTAAACAGAGAATTCTCAAAAGAGGAAACTGAAATGACTGAGAAACACTGAAAGAAATGTTCAACATCCTTAGTCATCAGAGAAAAGTAAATTAAAACTACTTTGAGATTTCATCTTACACCCACCAGAATGGCTAAGATCAATGAAACAAATGACAGCTCATGCTGGCAAGGATATGGAGTAAGGGGAACACTCACCCACTCCTAATGAGAGTGCCAACTTATAGAGCCACTATGGAAATCAGTGTGGTGGTTCCTAAGGAAGGTGGGAATCTACCTACCTCAAGACCCAGCTGTATCACTCTTGGGCATACACACAAAGGACGCTTTCATCATACCACAGAAACACCTGCTCAATCATGTTCATTGCTGCTCTATTCGTAACAGCCAGAAATTGAAACAACATAGATTTCCCTCAATGGATGAATGGATAAAGAAAATGTAGTAGTACATTTACACAATGAAATAGTACTCAGTGATTAAAAAAATGACATGAAATTTTCAGGTAAATGGATGGAAATGGAAAAAATATTCCTGAGTAAGGTGACCTAGATACAGAAAGATATATGTGATATGTATTTGCTTATACATGGATATCAGCTTTTAAGTCAATGATAACCAAGCTATGATCCATACACCCACAGAGGTTAGGTATAAAATAAGGGATGAGGGAGGAAAGACAGATCTCATTAGAAAAGGGAAATAGAACAGATAGTTATGGATGAGTGGGGGAACTGGAGTAGAGAGATCAAGTGGGGAGGGGAAAGAGAGGGTGGGATGAGGGAAAGAATACGGGGAGAGGCAGCTAAAATTAAGGGCCATTTGATGGATAGAATGGAAATCTAATACAGTAGAAGCTTTGTAAAATAAATACATATATGAAGGGGAACTAAATGAAACCACCAAATAGCAGACGAGACATGTCTTGTCACCAAATGAAGCTTCAAGTCCCAGGACTGGGTTACAACTAATTGAGTTCTTGACCAAAGGGGTTCCGTGGGAACTCCTAAGCAACTTAGGCTGTTGCAAGACTATAAGTTTCTCTCCACAGATTGACAGCAAGGCCCATTTGCTAAAAACAATACCCACACAACTCATTAAAGATGGAGATGTTGAACTGATGCCTACATACAGAACCTTTGCTCCTACATTCCAGCATCTCTGCTACAGGAAGGTACTGTGCATGCTACAAAAAGAAAAGAAAAGCAAAGAAAAGAAATGTAAACACCAACCCAGCCACAAACCGTTTGATCTATACTGTATCCTACCTGTAAGATATGCTAGTGCAATGGTGGCACCAAGCTTGTGGGAGTAACCAACCAATACACGGTTTGACTTAAGGCCCACTTCAACAGATGGAGCCCATACTTGACAGCCAACAAAAACAAAGTCAGTGGTATCATTGGGGGTTCCTCGTCTCATAATGTTGTGTCAGGGCTTTTTTTTTTTTTATCTTATTTTTATTTTTATTTTATTTTATTATATAGATTTCCACCCCCCCATTGTATTTTATAGATCAAAATTTGTGTGTATATTATGGATTTCAGCTTGGTGTTTTTATTCCTGAATGTGTGAATGAGTGGGTCTCTGCATCTCTATCTGTTTCTTAGGACTTTCCTTGGGTTCTTTTCCTTCTGTTTGTTTTGTCTAATTCCAATGTATTAGAATTTGCTTTATCTTACAACAGTTTATTTGTACTATTATCCCTTAGAAGCTGTTTGTTTTCTAAGGGGAGACAGAATGGGAATAGATCCAGATGGGAGGGGAGGTGGGGAGGAACGGAGAGGAGTAGAGGGAGAGGAAACCATAGTCAGAATATACTTTGTCACAAAAAAAATCTATTTTCAATAAAAGGGGAAAAGAAAAAAAACTTAAATTACATGTAATGGTATGATATTCCATCTTAATGTAATATTATGAAATAATATGAAATGATTTATAATTAAAAGTTGAAAATAAAGTATTTCAACCATTTCAATGAGTAGACATCGAATTTAATTGTCACACATGGTAAGATCAATATTAAAAGCATGATGGTATTTCCTTTGAAATCTATCAAGAATCAAAATTCCAAATAAATTTACAGTATTTATAAAAAATTATGTAATGGGCTAAATATGACTTGTATTTACTTTTTGCATAAATTTTCTGGTAAAGCTTAAGTCAAATTATGAGCAGTAACTAAAGACTACATATTTACCTCCAGAACCTCCTAGTAAGTCCTCTGCTAAACACAACAGGTGCAGCCTCTACACTGTATAATAGTGGGGTAAGAATGGCTTCAGCAAAATGTTTCAGAGCATCTTTCTTAGAAAACTTAACATGCTAGACACTGTGCATTAATCTTTATTTAAAGACAAGTGCTTCTAGATTCTTGAAACACCGGGCAGCTCCTAGCATGCTATGAATGCCTGCAGCTTGGACAGACTGAAGCTGGATTTCTTGAGTTGTAAATCAAAGATCAGACAGCAAATATCTAGGTAGAAAGCATCTAGTCTAATAGAATATCTTTCAGTTGGAATTAAATGTGAAAAAATAAAGAGAAAAATAAAGAAAGTAAGTGTCCAGACTGTGCCATCTATATTGATGAACCTCAAATTTGTCCTGTCACAGAGCTGTTGTTTCTGTCTTCGTGGAGACAGATCTTAGGAACTGTTGTTATTTTTAAAGAAAACAGCCAATTCTATAAAATGCAGGACTGTGAAAATTATATCCAAGGAAGGCATGTTGGCACTTGCCTATAATCCAAACCCTCAGGCATAGAGGTTGATTTGAGGCCAGTCTAAGCTATGTGCTGAATTCAAGGGGGAAAAAAAAAGCAAAAAAAAAAAAAAAAAAAAAAAAGAAAGAAAGAAAATCAGAAAATCATATCTGTATTATTTGCTGCAGAAATTCTTTATCCACAAAAGACAAATTTAACCATAAATTACTGAAAATGATTCAATAATATGCTACCAAATGAGAATTAAAAAAATGTGCACTTGGAGATAACCAGAAAAAAAAATCAGCATATAGACAGAACAGTGAGTCAAGACAATGGTAGAGATGGAGCACTACATACTGCCACATTCCTAGCCCACAACCTTAGTACAGCCTCCTGGCATGCCTTCCTTGAGGTTAGAGCCTAATGCCATAGAGTCTCTTCTGATCATCTCCATTAGAAAGTGAGGATTTTTGCAATAAAATCATGTTTTCTATGTGCCTCAAATGCCACATAGATTTGTTGTACTATTAAAAGTAAAAACGCTATTAAAAGAAAAAAAGAATCACATGACTATAAGAAGTGGAGGGATGACACCATTTTCATATATACATGTATTTTTTATTTTTAAAATTAATTTACTTGTTTAGTTGTGTGTGTATGTATGTATTTATGTATGTATGTATGTATGTATGTATGTATGTATGTATGTATGTATGTATGTGTGAATAACCTGTGGTAGTTGGTTCTGTCCTTTTATTATATAGGTCCCAGGGATTGATCCCAGACTGTCAGGCTTGTTGGCAAGTACCTTTCCTACTGAGCCATCTTGCTGGCCCAAGACACATACATTCTTTTTAAAGTGTGCAAAGGAGTTTAGTTAACTTTGGGTCAGAGCCAATATTCCACCATGCCTTGAGTTCACTCTGGTCCTTAACAACCTCTGGTGGTCCCAAGGCTTCCCCTTTCTGAAATAAGTGATTCAGTTGGTCCTCAACAGATCTGTCACACTCACAATCGCCTTCTACAGCACTCTCTAACCTATGGGCCACCTGCACCTATGACAACTGAGCTTATAGACCTCTTTAGCAGATAAAGGGACCACTGAGTCACTGCACCCAGAATGCAGATTTACTGGGGTTCTCTGTTCTCTTGTCTTAATCTTACTGCAGTGCAACATCCCAACACGTGTTGGCCCCAGCAAAATGAAACTGTAGTCAGCACTGTGTGATGTTGTTGGGCTGGTAGGTACCAGTTTGCACTGTGCACAGCCTTGCCTACCAACCCGATGCTGCATTTAAAGTACTGCTCTGAACTGGCTATGGCACTCAGCATGGCATGGCATCTACACCCTCCTTCTTGCATATGTATAAGTTCGTGATACATACTTTATCTCAAACAGGGAGCTTCAGATGGGTTCTCAGGAGGTGAGGTATGATGTGTGGTATTTCCAGCAGTGGGGGAGGCTTGGCAGCCAGCCAGCCTTCTTGTTCCATCTCTGGGAAATTTCATGGCCATAGGTGAGAGGGTTATTATCAACACACACACACACACACACACACACACACACACACACACACACACACACACGAGAGGGAGGGAGGAAGAGAGCAAGAGAAGGGGGAAGGAAGAGGGAGAGGGAGAGAGAGAGAGAGAGAGAGAGAGAGAGAGAGAGAGAGAGAGAGAGAGAGAGAGAGAGAGAGAGAGAACGAACACTGAGAAAAGAAATGCTAGCACAGGCCACACATCAACTGACTCAAAGCTTTATACATTTGCCTAAAGTTGTATTTTCATGCTTGATTTTGCCTTCTGGATTCTTATGCATAACACACCAGCTCCTTCATAACTTTGTGTAGTTGATTAATGATAAGTCACTATCAAAGAAGTGTGATCCCTTAGAGACTCAGTCCTCAGATGCAAATCAAATTTTGGACTTGGATATTTTATTTCGAACACAGCTGAACTTTGCAACCTTTGTACACGAGTGTGAGCTTGAGGTGTCAGGCTTGGGCTTCTGTTCCCTTTACGTCGGCATACTTTGTTGTGCAGAGGAGAATAGTGAAGATGAGTTAGACTTACAACCAGTGGAGTTGAAGGTGGTGGTAAAGAACTTTAACCAGCTTATTGTGACGGATAGTACAACACAATGGTTAGGACAGAGGGGACAAGGGAAGCTCAGTCCCACCCGGCTTCCCTCCTTACTAACCATGGGTTCTTGAACAGGTTACTCAACTTTTTTTTTCCCTAAACTTTAGTTAGATGATAATTACAATTGCTTTACAGACTTGTGGCAACTATCAACTGAAGGAAATAATCTGTGGGAAGTTTTTCTAGTCAGTACGAAGAAAACATTCAATCCGTGTAACAAAAACAAAACAAGATGGCCCAAAGCCAAGTGAACAGTTATTTTTGAAAATAAAATTACTAATTGCCAAACTAGTTGTGGAAATTTAAACACCTCCTAGGTGCGTTTTCACAAAATGTATTTTACTTAATTCCCACAGAAACTTTATGATGCTTTTCTCTTTTTCCTCCTCATAGGAACTTATTAGGTGCATTACTGATTTCTTTTGCAGCTGAGTGAATAGAGTAGATAAGCCCAAACATATCAATACATAGCAATTAGACATGGTATCACTGGAATTTAAATCAAATCTTGATCTAACTGAAGACAAGGGTCTTTATCCACACTATCTCCCACATGTGCCCCTCCATTCGGCAGCTGGAATCTGAAAGAATGCCAGAGTTTTCCTAAAACCAAGGAGCGGGCACTTAGAGACAAATGGCTATAAATGCTACAGGTCAAGTGCATACTGTCCATGAAAACTCTGTAAAGTACACTTTTCTCTACCACAGTTTCCAAGGGGGAGATGCAATTTCCATCCAGGATGAGTAGATTTGGGGTTACAAGGACATCTCCCTGTGCTCACTATAGGCCTATAGGCACTGTGGGGCAAGAGGCTTTTTATAGTGTTACCAAATACACTTTTAAAAAGGAACTTCTCAGGGTTTGTTTTTTCACCTACTTGAATATTCAGTTATCACATGTGTCAACATTCTGTGTTCTGTGATGTGGGGAAGAATTCATTATTGGCTGAAACTATGTCACATTTTATCTCTGGTTTAATAAAAGCCAGGAGCTCCATCACAAACACCCCAAATAGTACCAGGATGAAGTGCTTTTCCCTGAGGGGACCATCATACTTCAGGAAAACTCTTGCAAATACATATACACTATGACTAAGACAACATGAACAAGGTTGCTCCAGCAACATTAGCCAACCAGCTATCCAAGCAACAGTGGAAAAAGTCCAGATAGAAACCTGAATGGATAGATAACTTCTAGAATGACTACATAATGGAATGATTGGCAGCAGCAAAAAGTAACCAACAGTAGCTCCATGCATCAGCATGGTATAGACCATGAGTGAGTATTGACTCAAGGAAAAGAAAGTTGTACACAGCTCACAATGAGGGAGGGGATCTGGCATATGCTCTGACAGAGATTCACCTGAGGACATGATCCTACATAAAATAATGACAGAAAAATTAATCTTCTGTGGTTCTATATATATAAAGTATATAGAGTAATACTATTTATAAAGACAGAAAACAGAAAGGAGGTTGCTGGGGGCTGAAGAGAGAGGAGAAGAAGAGGTACTGTTTAATGGATATGACATCAATTTGTAAGAAGGAAAACATGACATCATTTTGGAGAAGGGTGATGCACATGTTTGATACTAAATATTAAAGACATGGTTGAGATGGGAAATTATATCATGTGTGTACTTTGCTATAATTAAAAATATTTTAAATTAAAAATTATAGGAGAATTCACATGCATAATGAGATATTTATGAATCACAAGCATCTGCAGATGTGCCATATAAAAGCTTAGAGAAACCAACATGGTAATGTGACAGTAGAATAAGGTGATGTCCAAGCCAGTAGGGCACCAACAGGATCTTCATCTACATTCTGATCATCAAGTTGAGTACTATGTGTTGTAGTTCAATGGTTGTATATATATAATGCACATGTCTTATAAACGTGTAAACAGTTTTGCCCAAGACACAAAGTTCTGATGTGAATGTCAGAGTTGAGGTCAGTAGGACGGAGTCAGAGGAATCAAGTTTCAAGTTAAAACATCACTGTGTTTGTAGTACAGATCCCTATTGTCTTCTTAAAACTGGAACTTGTGTGCACCCTACTGAGTAAAATATGAGTACCTGCCACTGTTTTCTAAGTCTTCCTTAGCAGTAGCTAAGTCCTGGTACCAGAGCAACCAGCTATATCACAGATGCCTGGACAATTTTCCTCTCTAGTTATTATGAGCCTAACCCACATAGGAGTCTACTTGTAAAAGAAGGGAAATTGAAGATCCAGGAAAAACATTTTGGAAACATTTAAAAATTATTATTAAACAAAATTAGAATGTATCAGATTATTTTGAGAGTGCTTTATACACTGTAGACATACAAAAATGTTTTAACATTTAGGAAAAGAATAGCCTTTTGGTTACACAGGAAACAGTGCTTTGATCTCATGTCAAACAAAAATTAAGGGCTGTGAGGCGGGTCAATGGGTAAAGGCATTTGCTACCAAAACTTGGGATTTGCATTTGATCCCCAGGACCCACATGGTGGAAGGACCGGACTGATTCTTGTGACTTGTCCTCCCACCAATCCCTAACACATCTGTATAACACACACACACAATGAATAAATGTAAAAAAAAAAA